>JAPDSC010088640.1:0-10399 GCA_026290005.1 Latrodectus geometricus | reverse complement strand
AAGTTAGCAAAGCCGTTGCTTCTTTACAGCCACATAATATTAAAATCTATAGACAGGAGAAAAATATTCAAAGGTTCCATTGTTTCTTAACATAATAAAGTTTGGTAAAAGAGGCGTTTAATTTGCAAAGAAATTCATTATTATTTTGTATAAATGTATGTCTTGCAATGAAAGATATAATAAATAAAAGAAAGAATATTAAGAAGAAGAATATAGTATTAAACATCTGTATTGTGTGTGTGGAATCTGTATTGATTGTGTTTTCTTTTTTTGTAGATACCATATCTATATGCATTTAGCATGTACTAATTAATATACAACTGCATTCTTTATCTCGTATAATTATTAAAATTTTTTAACAACTTAACTTCTTAACTTAAGGAAAACTTTCTTAATTTTTTTACGAAAATAAAATATTAAATTTTTTATTTCTGTGTTTTTATCTCCTGAGATTTAGTTTTTAATTATAGATTTAACAGTTATTCATATATTTTTTCAATTTTATGTGTATTGAAATTATTCTTGCTGATTTTATCTTAAACTTAACAAACAATAAACTTATTCTTTTTTTATATTAATAAAAATATATCTGATATCTGATTTTAATATTAGCAGAAATGAATGCATAATGAAATGGTGAATAACTTAAGAGTTTTATTATATATATATATCAAAGGTAATTTTTCTCATTTAACAAAATACCTTATTTTCCTTTGGCTGCATTATTTTTAAAATGACTCTATGAACTAAGATATCTGATTTTGAATTGTCATAAACACTAGAGCAAAGATTAATTAAAATTAAATGTTTTGTCTTTTAAAAAATGTTAGTTTAAATTTTCTGTATTATTTTTAAAAAATTAGTAAAAGATAGAGTCAATAGAATTATAATATTATGTGTAAATTTTAATTTCCCTTTTTTTTTTTTTTTTTTTTTTGAAAAATATTGTCAATAAAAATAACTTTATTGAATTTGATTTATTGCATTAAATTTATTAAAAAGTTATATTCAGAATTTTACATAGAGTTTTAGTAGGTAATATATATTTCTGTTATTCTAAGAAAAAATAAGAATAATTGGTGTGCAAAATTATTATCTATAAAATTTTTTTAGATATAAAAATATGGTGAAATATTATAGAGCAAATAGTTTAGTAGCAAAATATATATTAAGAATAATATTTAAATTAAAGACAATACAAAATATTAGGAAATAAAAGATAATACATTGATTTATAAGCAATATAAATGACAATATATCTGCCCAGTGAGTGTTTAGAAATTTAAAATAAATAATGGTATATAATCTTTGAACTATAAATTTTCTGATTCAGTAATAATATATTTAATACTTTTAAATATATGATTACTGAATTAGAGAGAGAAAATTGAAGAGTTAATTGAAAAATTGTTGAGGTACTGTTGTGCATGACAGTTTAAGTCGGTACTTAATCATTTGAACAATTTGACCAGTTTCTATCAGGTTAACGGTGAATACCACTTTCTAATTCTCCGGTTGAGGTTGCTACCTGGTGGTAATTCAAATACCGGTTAACCTCTAATCAGTACCGGTTAACCTCAAATTTAAACATGAATACAGGGGTAAATTGATTTAAAAAGTGCAATGCAAACGGAATATAACAGGTGGTATCTTAACATAAAAAATACTTTTTATTTTCAATTATATTTAAATACTTGTTATAAAATACTACTTAAAGATAGTTATAAAAGAACTATCAGTAACTATTACTGAAACTAGTGTCTCGAGAGCCAGATAAACGGAATTCTAACGCATGCGCCATTAAAGAGCAGGGTAGCAATATTGGCGGTGCAGCAATATCTGAGTTTTTTTACTTCCTAAAGTAACCTCATTATTACTTTGATCAGTCTAATATGAAATAAGGTTCGCTAGCCGAATTAAGCATTTATTTCTTCCCTTTAAGTTTTTGTAAACTATTTAAAAGTAATGAATAAAGAACAATAATTTCAACAATCACATTTAATTCTGGTTTCTGGACTTTAATAAACATGTAGTAAGTAATATAAAATTTGGAGATAAAACGTCAACTGTTATAAAGTCACGGTAAAATAAAATAATAATTTTTTCATAAATATGCGTAGCAAAATAAATATAATTTGTTTTTACTACTTTTATGATGCTTTCATGAAGAAATTATTTTATTCGTGTCAGATTTTTTTTTTTTATAAATTTACTATTTTTAAGTTTATTAGAAAAAAAATATTTTTATCATATATTTTCATAAAACTATATTATATTTTTCTTTATATTATGTATATTTTTATAAAGTTATGACATTATTTGTTATGTCTTTAAAAAGAGAGAACATGTGACTCCACATTTAACAAAATCACCTTGTTTAGTTTTAAAGATACAGCTGCAAACCATATGGACTTCTATTTTCATCGCCAAGCCACAAAATCTCAGCCAAAATATGTTGCCCAATGCGCATGCGCACGAATGCCTTAAAAACCCACCATCGCAACTTTTCAGACTCCAATATCATCATTTCTTGAAGTGAGAGGGATTTGTGCTGGTCGTTCTTTCTTCCGCTCCGCCTGTACGGTGAATAAACCGGTTTGGTTGCCGCCGCGCAGGTGTTTCTCCACCGACACTTCTAAACGCACACATAGCTAACTGAGTTCTGTGTCCCTGCGGTCAATTCTGGTTTTTCTAATCTCATTGCACTCACACCTTGTTAATTAGATCAAGGTCACTGAGGAGGATTCTAGATATTTTCTTTTTATTCTAGACCAGGTGCTCACACTCTATCTCAGAGTCACTGGGCGGTCGAATTTCTTCTTTGTCTCCTCCGGGAGGAGGGGTTCCCTTTACGTACTTCATTGTTGGCTAGGACTAGGACTTGAATTAGGCTTAAGGAACGGCATGGCAAATAACACCCAGGATACTAATGCGCGTACTACGCAATTACTCATGATTGAGCATTTGTTCGATAGGTTGAACGAAGTGGCCTCTATTTTGACAAATATTAGGAATTCCTATGAATTTACACAGGAAGAACTATTTAAAGTCAATGACATGTGCGATAGATTCGCCAATGCTATAAAGCCACAGGGCATCATCGATCCAGTTAATACTAATGAGAAAACTGCTGATGAAATGCAAGTGGAAAAAATTACCTATGGAGTAGAAACAACAAACAAATATGCAATCTTGGAGGAAACTCCCAAAAATGTTAACAACTCAAAAAGAGTAAGAGAGGAGGAAGACAACTCGCCAGAAGGGCAAAGAAACAAAAAATCAACGAAATCAAAAAACAAGAAAATTAAAAAAGAAAAAGAACCAACTCAAGAGATACAAGAGGAAATGGAAAATAACTTCACCGGAACACTCGCAAAACCGAGTGGAAAAATACCACCCATTATTGTCAGAGAAAAAAATATAAGTTGGAAACAAATAAATGAAGCGTTCAAGAAAGAAAAACTGGAAAAATATGTGGCAAAATGCACTGCCAATGAAATTAAAATAAAAGTTAATGACAGCAGCACACACAAAAGTGCAATAAAAATACTAGAAGGAATGAATATAGGATATCACACCTATTTATTAAACGAAGAGAAACCTCTAAGGATAGTCATTAGAGACTTACCAATTGATACACCCATAGACGAAATCACCGACGAATTGATAAACAATGGATTTACCATATCCAGTATTAACCAAATGACAAGGAGAAGAGACGGCAACATACAAAAATTGCCATTATCATTATTACCATGCCAAAAACGGAAAAAGCAAAGCAAATTTATAATATAAAATACATAAACAACTGTACTATCAGAGTGGAATCCTACAAAAACAGAAATGGTCCGACTCAATGTCACAGATGCCAGGCACTGCACCACACCCAGAGGCTCTGTAAACACGCCCCCAAATGCGTGAAATGTGGAGAAAACCACCTTACTGTCGACTGCAAAAAAACAAAGGAAACACCCGCAAAATGCGTGAATTGTGGCGGAGACGACCCCGCTAGTTATAGAGGATGTCAAGTCTTTCAAAATGCAAAGCAACAAACAAATACTAAAGAAAATAATTTAAAAATTGTCAAAGGAGTTGTTATACAAAACAAATCATATGCACAAGCTGCAGCAAAAGATACCTTGGCTGAGGCCAAAGAAGTTTTATCAGAATTAAAGCAACTCATCGACTATATTAAAAGCACAGGAATATTAAACTTCGTAAAAAGTATAGGAGAATCAAATAAAAATGAAAATGAATAAAAACAAGAATACAAAAATAATTCAGATGTGCACCTGGAATGCAAATGGCCTCATAAACAAATTTGATGAATTAAAAAATCTCATTACCGAACATGACATCGACATATGTGCCATAACGGAAACACATGCAAGTGATAATAAAAATTATAAAATGGCTAATTATATTACATACCACACTAACAGAAACACGCATAGAGGAGGAGGCGTACTCATATTTATCAAAAAATCATAACCTTCAACTGAATATAGCAGTAAAAACACAGATGGTTATGAAGAGATCTCCATCATAATTGAGTTAAATGACAACAAAAGGCTGAAAATAACAGCAATGTATAATCCACCTGAGCGGCTAATCACAGAAAACGATATTAAACACCTTTTTCCCGCTGGAATAGAAACCATAGTACTAGGAGACCTCAACTCGAAAAACACCAGTTGGAACTGCTGTGCTACCAACAGAAATGGAAAAGCACTGAAAGCCTTAATACTGAAATATAGTCTGAAAATAACTGCCCCAACTGAACCAACTTATTATCCAACATTTGCTCAAAGAAGACCGGATATTTTAGATATTGCAATATCAAACACATCTTTGGCCACTGCTGCCGATGTGATAAACAACTTATCGTCGGATCATCTACCGGTCATTATATCAGTTGGAATGAACATCAAAGTTATTGAAAAAGAAGTAAACAAAACTAACTGGAATCTGTTTAGGAATATTCTCATCAGAACCAAAACGGATCAAATTACAACTTGTGAAAGCGAGGCCATTGAAAATCAAATTGAAAAATTAAACAAAGATATCATCAAAGCACATGAGGAAGCTTCGATTAAAATAAAATCCATTAGTAAATTCAATATCTTACCCAAGGAGATTAAAGAAAATAAATCAAAATTAAGAACAAAATGAAGAAAATATATAGAAATACCCTTGATCCAAATATTAAAACCATTATTAATAAGCTTCAAAGGGAAATAAAAGAAGAATGTAACGAACACAGAAATAAAACCTGGGAAGAAAAACTAAATGAAATTGAAGACGATCACAATAATATGTGGCAGATGGTCAAAAGCTTCAAAAATAACAAACAAATAAGCAAAACTATTCAAGGAGAAAATGGCCTAGTTTATACAAATAAAGAAAAAGCAGAAGCTTTCGCTAGTGCTATGGAAAAACAATTTACAACAAATGAGGAAAACAAGAACGAAGAATTTGAAAAAATTATTATTGAAAATGTTAACAACAGTTTGAGAGGAAAGAATGATGACCCTGATATAGAGCTAACGAATGCAGTAGAAATTCAACAAATCATCAAAAATCTGAAAACAAAAAAAGCCCCGGGAAATGACAAAATTAATAATAAAATGATCAAAAATTTGCCGGATAACATCATCAACAACATTGTTGACATTTTTAACAACAGCCTGAAAATATCCTACTACACCCAAATCTGGAAGGAGGCGAATATTATTTTAATTCAGAAACCTCATAAAGACCCCCAGCTGACTAGCAGTTACAGACCTATTAGTCTGCTGCCGTCACTAGGGAAAATTTACGAAAGAATCATTTATAATAGAATAAAAATTTACCTAGAAAAACTTCCCGAACAACAATATGGATTTAGATAAAACCTAAGCACTGTTAAACAATCAATTAGAATTCTTGAATTCATTGGACATGGATTTTATCAAAAACAAAAATCTGCATTTTTAATGCTTGACGTAGCAAAAGCGTTTGACAGGATTTGGCATACTGGCCTCATATTCAAACTACTTCAAATCAACATGAACAAGAACATAGTACTACTCATTAAAAATTATTTAAATAACAGAAATTTCATAGTGAGATATAATAATGAACAGTCCACCAGAAGAAAAATCGAGGCAGGGGTACCTCAAGGAAGCGTACTTGGCCCTATTTTATACCTATTTTTCACTATTGATTTCCCTATTGATAAGGAAGATTTTAACAGTATCACTGCCTTTTTCGCAGATGATACTGGCATCATTGTAAAATCAAAATCGGCAGGTAATGCAATCCATAAGATGCAAGATAAAGTACATAAAATTGAAAAATGGTGTCAAAATTGGAAAATGGCCATAAACGCTACTAAATCTAACCTTATAATAATTAGACCCACTGGTACCCGTGTAAAGAAGTACGGAGAGCTTAAAATGTTTAATGAAAGGATCCCAGAAGTTGACTCAGCCACTTATTTAGGCTTGACAATCCACAAAAATCTTAATTGGAATGAGCACATTAAAAAGGTCATTAATAAAGCTACAAAAACATACTTCAGTCTAAGACCTCTCATAGGAAGTTATAGCAAACTAAGTATCAAAGTTAAAAAACTACTGTACACTAGCATGATTAGGCCAATTATCACTTATGCTTCACCTGCCTGGTGCACTATTAATAAAACGCAAATCAAACAACTTAATAGCTTTCAGAACAAAATTCTTAGATATATGCTAGGTGCACCGTATTATATCAAAAATAGTGCAATTCACAAGGATCTTAAAATTGACACACTTCACCAACATATCTCCAAATTGAATATCAAATTTTATAATGAAGCAGTAGAATGTGAAGCGGCTGGCTTCAACAAAATCTTTAATTGTGTCAACATGAAAGAAAAGAAAAAATACAGGCCAATTGATGCTCACTTTAACAGTGATGCCATTATCTCTAAATACTCCAAGATACAGACATAACTACCCGGATTTGACTTACTTACCGATTTTGACTTGTATATATGTACATAGTAAGTATTACTAACATTTTATTACATTCTATTCATATATTCTAACAAAAAAAAAAAACACTAACATTTTGTTTGTTTAATTTACTAATCAATTACTAATGTTTGTTTATTCTTAATATTGTGTTATTTTGTTTGTGTTACTAACATTAACTTTTCATAATTTGTACTCTGATTTCATCAACTATATTTGTCAGATAGACCTTCGTCAGTTACTTCTCTTTCCTGTCATTGCACTCTGCAATAACCTCTCTTCCTCTATCCAATGACTTGTTTCTCTTTCTCTCGCGGCTTGTTAGCCGGCGAGGCGCCAAAGCGGCCTGACCACACCTACCTCAGTAGCTCTGCCTACCTATTTCATCGTCTAGACATGACATTGGCTTCTTAGCACTCATTCAGATGAAGGAGGAAAAACGGCTTCGCCGTTGATACTCTATTCCAATCACAAAACTTCCTAACTTCCAATTGTTACCACGTTGTTCGACGTTACCATCTTGCAAATAGTATTATGTTGATAAAATTATTTTTAACGTCCTATATTAATTTAGCTATATTACCTTTAATTCGCCTTGGATTCGCAGAATATTTCTTTCCAACAAGTAAGTTATATATTTTTGTTTTAAATTTTTTTTCTTGGATACATTGTCTTTAATAGTAAAGGCTTAGTGAAAATTTACTTCACTGCACTTCATTTTACAGTAACGTTCACCGCAAAAATGTGTATGAAAAATTCTAACTCCTGTTATTTTGACTAGAGTATCGAGTTACTATTGACACGCGTTTTTTTATTTTTTTATTCAACAAATTTAATAAATTTGAAAATGTTAATATATCAAGAGTACAAAACTTTGATTTATGTAAAATATGTACCTACGATGAAGTAAAAATCTTTAAAAATTTGAATGAGAGTATATTGTAATTTTTCTTATTAATTATTGCTTTATTTATTTTCTTATAAATTATTCCCGATTCTATTTTTCTTTGTATGAGTTGTGTAGATTAGTGTGTGGAAATCAGGAGAAATATTGCTATTGACATCAAAATTTCCAAAATTATTTTGCGATATTGTGACATAACTTATTTAATTTATATTTTTATTGTACTTTTGATTTAAGATTTTCTGAAATATTTAAATTTCATTTAGTTTGGTATCTCGTAGTTGTGATATTTTTATAACACTGTATTAATATAATACATATAAACTTTAAAGTATATATGAAAAATGTTTTTGAAAGCATATTTTTAATATTTCTCAAGTACTATGCATTTATTTTTTTATCTGTTATTAGAGATTTAAATCAAAATTTTCAATCAATACACGTGATGACTGGAATTTTTTTCCTTCCGGCCTTTTTGCTAATTTTAAATATTCTCAAGAGCAGCGCGTAAGCTGTTACGATCTTTGTTCTTGTAATTTCAGTATGTTTAAGAGAGTGATAAGCACTCTCCTCTTAAATACACGGATTAACTAAGCACGGAACATAAAATTACTTTTGGTATTAAAATAGTTTATTGGGAAGAAGTTTTCACCTTATTATTGATATTCTTTGTGAAATTTGCTTATAATCAAATGTGGTGTTTCACTTACATTTTGATAAAATTGTCCTTTTGAAATTGTAATATATCACGAACTATGTAACAATTCTATTTTGATGCAGCACCAATTTTTAGCAATTGTCAATCATTCTCCCTTAATAATAATGTGCAATTATACAAAAACGTTGAAAGAGTGCCAATTAATGATATTTTTTCATTTTTCTTCTGTAATGCGACTTTAGATTTTAGTTCAATAGTTTGTGGGTTTTAATTCCACATTAGGCAATGATACTTGAGTTGGTTAAGTATCTACTTTAAAGTGTACGGCGCAGTCCAATTAGTTCTCGTATCCAAAAAAAATGACTGAGTTACAATCATACCATGAAACTGAAATTTTTAAAAATCAACTGCGTTATTTGGTCTTTTCCTGATTGTATATAGATATAATTTTCAATAAATGTATGAGATACTTATTATATATGTAGGTTTGTACTTATTATATATGTAAGTTTGTACTTATTATATATGTAGGTTTGTACTTATTATATATGTAGGTTTGTATTAATTATATATGTAAGCACTGCCATTAAAACTAAGATATTTTTTCCTTCGTGCCGAGCTGTAAGCCAGTTGTGGTAGCTCTCGGATTTTCTGTTCCTTCGACGTGAGCTTTGTTGTTCGATGTGAGCTTTTCACGTCGGATTCGAAGGTTGTGTGAGTCGGAATTCTTATAAATTGGTGCTTTTTGTGATTATCCTTAATTTGAAAAGCGTTTACTCACCAAATAAAAATAGTTAATGACTAGAAATAAACAGCAAAATTAACGAACCTCGCTGTAGCACCAGGCTATTTTTTATATTAGCTACAGTATTTTCATCAAAGGTACCAAAAGAATGGTTACTTACGCTCAAAAACATATCTTTTTTTCCTTTTCATTGTTTTTTAGGCATCATTTTTCTGTCAAGGAATAATGGCACACGATACTTATCATATTTACCAAATAAATTTTATAAAAAATTAAATGTGTACTTATTATGTTAAAAAGAAATAAATTTTCATTTTAAAGAAGTGAATCTGATCAGATTTACTTTAGGATCACCCTTATCGCAATTTTTACACATTTGGCATTAAAAAATTTTTAATCGAAAATTGTATAAAAGTGTCTAAGTTTTATTTTAGTTTTTGAAATTAAAAAAAAAAATAAAATTCCTATTGAAAAAATTATTCAGTTGCTTATCGAAAATCTAAATTTTTTTCTTTTAACACATTAAAAGGTTTACTAAAATGGTTCTGTGCATAATCAGAATAAAGGATTACCATCAAATTCAAATCAATAAATTAGAAAGATTTAAAAATTTGTGGATGATTCTAGCACTCTCCATTGGCTCAGGCTATTGTTCAGTATTACGAGGAAAATCATTTTCCAGAAATAGTCTTAAAAACTTAGTATGCCTCAGTGCTTCATGAAAAATTCTTTTATGATACGTAGAAAGTGCTTATTTGACTCCTTAAAATAAAATAAAAAAAAACTTCCTTTCATTTTGTGTTTCGTAGCAACATATTTTTATTAAACTTCAGTTGTTTACTTTAAGTAGGTAAGTACAAAATTAATTTTTCTAAAACTTTAAGATATTAAAATGAAATTTTTAAATTAATATTGTATTTATAAGTTTAAAGTAATGTTTGAAAAATATCACTTCTTTAATCCCCATAAATCTATGATTATTTAATTGCCAACATATTTGACACATATTAAGCAGATTTACTGTTTTTCATTACAAAAATTTGGCGCAGCTTGTCCTTTTTGGACCTTGCGCCACAAAACCAACCCAACCAACC
>JAPDSC010088637.1:8197-30398 GCA_026290005.1 Latrodectus geometricus | reverse complement strand
TTCATTTATATTTTTAAATTCTTTTAAGAATATATTGTTAATTATTTGTTTCGTTTATAATTTTTTTTATATATATATATATATATATATTTGACTTTGAGTACTTTTTACACATTTAGCATAATCCCATTAATTTATAAAATATACGTTAAAATAAAAAGAGGATTTTTTTTAAAAGTCAAGTAAAAAGAAGAGATATTTCTAAAAATGCTCAAAATTATCTTACTTTAATATTCAAATTAAAGCATTAAATTAGTGTTTTTGTTTTACTTGATAATTCTTTTTATATATTCTGTTTTATGAAATTATTAAAGTTTGAAAAATAAATGTTAATGATTACATGATACTTTTTGCTCTAATTTTTAATAGACTATTTTATAAATATTAAATGCAACAAATTTCAGGACACAATTTTAATTTAAGAGCCATTCTTACAAGTAAGCATTAAATTAAATATGATCATACTATACAACTGTGTGTGTGTGCCTGCTAATGGGATATTTTAAAATTTAATTTTGTAAGTACTTGAATAAATAATATTTGATTATTCTTTTAATTCATTTTGAAATTACTACCTTTTTCTTAAAGGTTTAGTATTATCAATCTTAAGTTTGCTCTCTTCATTTAATATTAAAGAGAAAAATATTCTAATTAAGAAAAAATACGTTTTGGTTCATTTATATTTTTAAATTCTTTTAAGAAATCATTGTTAATGATTGGATTCGGTAATTATATTTCTAAAGTGCTGTAATAAAATAAACTTGTACTCTCATTTATCATGAAGTTTCCCAAAGAATATTCTTATATATCATCACAAGTTTTCTGAAATAATATATGTGTTCAAATCTAAATGTAAGAAAAAAAAGCAAAATAATCTCAGGCCTGAATCACCCCATGGGATTGGAAAAGATCAGCGTTCATTTTAGAATGAAGTAGAAAAACTAAAGAAACTCAATCAACTCGGCTTAAGAAGTCCTTGAAAATTTAAGAAAGTTGGAGAACGCGAAGTCCCTAGAGAAGTACGAGTAGAAAACCTAAGGTGAAAACTTTAGATTTCTATTCTCGGAAAAAAGTTCATTCTAAAGTATATTTTTCATTGAAATAAACGATGAATATTTAATAATACATAAAATTTAAAATGAAAATTTAATGAGAACATAAAAACATGTTCTTCTCTTCATGACTAAAACTGTTGTCAGTCTTTTAAATTAGTCAATCAAGGTTAAAAGTAGTATCTTCTGTAGTCATAAAGATAAAATTAGGTACACAACATAAAAACAGCTTTGTATCCTTCACTATAACGACTTATACATATCATTTATTGAAGTCTTTAAATAAAATAAGCTTGTGTCCAATTATTTATTTAATCTAAATTTTGAAAACAATTATTTACTTCTCTGTAAAAAATGCTGATCGAAAATATGAATTGCTAAGTTATTTGTAGTTTGAAATAACCTTTGGGTATATTAAAAATATTGTAATACGCAGTGTTGCATGAAATGAATTGCATTTCTTATTTTCCTCCCACAAAGAAAAGTAAGATACTGAAAATAATATTTGCTGGAGATATTTCAATAAATGTAATATTATGATATCGATTATTCATATACATAGCCACCCAACCTATCTATTGGTTAGCGTTCCTGACTACGGATAGGGAGGACCTGGGTTCGAATCCCGCCTAGGGCAACTTTCTCTTTCTCGGTGTTTCTTGTCCTTTCCTCAGATGATGGATGGATGAATGTGGTCCGCCCCATAAACGGTTGTGTGGAGGTGTGACGTGGGTAGTGCTACTCGCCTCCGTGACTTGGTTCACAGGTGCCCACCGGGTAATGATAAATGGATAGCGGTTTCCGGCCTTATTGTGGCGAAGGATCAAGTGCTCGACATTAGAAAGAAAATAGATTTTTCATATATTGTTACAAAAATCAGATATTTGTACATTTTGTTCTTCTTATAAAATTGAAAATTTCAAAAAGCATTTTATATGAAGTATTTCCGACATTATGCTGGACTTGAAATTTTATCATTTTTACCCTAATTTATAATTTTAGCTCATTTTGTTTAAGTTTTTTGCCGAATTTCGTAACATCAAAACTATTTTCATCATCATAATATTCGATTCCACAAAATTCAAATCCATGCAAGAAGATTTCATTCGTGCCCCGCACAGAAATCTACTGTATAGCAAAACTTACTTTTAATGATTCAGAAACAGTTTATCCGTTTCCATAGTACCTTCAGGACAAATTCACATTTGCTTTAAAAACAAAATCTACATCATAAGCATTAATGTATCCAAGTAAACAACTAACATCTTAGGATAGAATTTTTGGCAAAATAATTTCCAATTCTTATTATTTTAATATTTTCCTTAAAAAAGAATTTTTATCTAGTGTGTATCACTCCTACATTTAAATCTATAGATAAATAAGGATAAAATATAATTAAACATTCCTGTTCTCATGACCTATTTACTTCTATATAAACAGAGGATATAGGACTAAAATTAAATTGAATTTGGGTCAAATAGCCAAGAGTTGTAAGTATCTTATCAAATTTTGAATAAATTTTGCTTATCATCATAACTAAAACATGTTTGTATACTAATTTTTTCATTATATAAAATTAATAAAATGTAAGACTCACACATTGTGAAATACTCGTGAAAAATATTTTCTTGAATTTGAATATGTCTGATTAGTTTAAGAAGTTCTCTTAGATAAAACTTAAAAAGATAAGCGCCTACAATGAAAATTCTAATAAATTGTATGCCAATTCCAAAGATTTATACTAATGGAAAAAGTAATATATGTCATTAAATATTTATCTATTTGGATGTTAACATATAGAGGAATTAAATACCTAACATATTAGCACCATAAGCAATAATAAAAATTAACTACAACACGTAAAATTTATTTTAAACCTTTAATTGCAAAATTGCAAAGTATAACACAGATTCTTTATACGGATAATTCACATTAAATTTTTGCATTAAATGTTTGGAAAATTATTAATCATAACATTTTTGTTGCTGAGATATTTCTACAGGTAACGGAAAACGAGTTTAAATTTTTACTACTAATAATTTAGTCTTAATACATTTCAAATACTTCTCATTTAATATTATATCTATGAGACTAAAAAAATAATAATAAATGTCTTAAGTATTCAATTTGATTTTTTACTGTCTGCTATTTCCTCGCTGCCGGATGTCTGGCAATTACTTACGCTGAAACTTTTCAAGCAACCTAATTACTTGAAAGAACAATGCAAAAATATATTTTTTTTTTTTTTATCTTTCATATAAGCTTATAATTTTTAAAGAAATGGAGGACTCTTTTTCTTTCAATTTTAAAATTTCAAGCATTGTAATCTTGAAAGGGATTTGAAGAAATTTACGGACATTTTTTAATTGGCGTATTATCTTCTATGAAGAAAGTTCTTTTCATTTTTGTATGTTTTAACATTTTTTAAATTAAGTATCACATGTTAGTCAATGATATTATTCTACACTAACTTAATCAGTTTACTTTAAAAAATGGTTTTAACTTAAATATATGAATTTTCCGTAAATATTATATAAAATGTTTTTTCAAACTCGAGACAGAAATATTAAAAATCAATTTAATGATAAAACCTTAAACACCTTGATTTATATATATATATATATATATATATATATATATACAGGCATTACAGACATAAAAAATATAACATTACATATTACAGTTGTCATCTGTAAGACATAGTTTTCTGAGGTGTTGAATTATTTTCACATATTTATTAAGTAATAAAAATTATTTATTTCAAATTTACCCACACTGAAGTCAAAAGGTACACTTGCTAATGTACAAAGAACAAAAATTATAAATATTATTCTATTGTTTTATTTACATTAATAATTTTAGTCATTAAATTACATACTTCTCTTAACCTCATCCTGCATTCCTATAGTCAAGAATACACAAATATCTATTCGTATAATCGTCGCAAAAATAACTAATAATCTTGTAATTACATCTTATGATGTTGGGCTACATTTCTCACCTTCAATTAAAATAGCTATTAATATAACTTTAAAAAAACATAGGAAAACATTCAAAACATTAAAAATGCATTTCTCAAATTTGCGGAATATGTGTACAGTAATATATTATGGTTTTGATTCACTATGAAATTTTCATTAAACTTAACTCTTAAACAATTTAGCAAGGTAAAAAAAAATTCTTATGCTATTTATATAATTTAGAAATTATTTTACATAAAATATTATTATATTATGGTTTATATATACTATATTGTTTAAATCCAAGGTTTAAAGTATGATAATATTATTTCATGGCTTATATAATATTACAAAACCTTAGAGATATAACATTTAAAGTTATAAATATCAAAAAATCTCATCAATTAAATAAATGTATGTTACCTTAATAGATAACATTTAAATTATATATTTGAAATTTAAATAAAATTCATAATATTGCTTAGAAAACTGTAACAGTTATACAATTGAATGGTCCGCATAATCATAATCCAACAAATAACTGACATCGAGCTTAGACCTTTTTTATTTTTTTCGCTCAAAATATATTCAAGGATCTGCTTTTGAACTTGATTATTATAAAAAATGCAAGTCAAATGGATTGGGAAATGTATGCATATGCTCTCTAAAGATTTATTTCTTTTAAATTATATTCTTAGATTATATATCTAAGATCAAATACAATTTTTATAAAATTCATCCACTGTTGAAAATTTATTTATTGTTTCAACACATTTCCTGAATTTACGTAATATTTTATCTGAACTTCTTAGTGATTGACTTATCACTTTTCCGTAAGCCTCGAAAGCCATCAAAAGAATAATCATTTATATCAATGAAATTATTGGGTTGTTAAGAAAAAAATAATATCGTGATTTTATTTATATTTTTTAATAATGTTTTGTGAATAAATATTTTATAAAATTGTATATTGTCAATTCTAGTACAATATTTTTTCCAATTTTTTAGCAGCAACATGATTCTGCACTTATCAAATGCCTTATTTTATTAACAAAAATCTTATCCAGTTGGGAAAAACTAAATTTATTTCATTTTACAACTCAATACTCATTTTCATTATTTCCTTAGATGTTGCTAAGTAGAAAGCTGAGTAACTACATAATTTTCATAACGTATTATGCTTAGTATTTCACATTTATTGGAAAAAAGGAGTGACAACATCATATTTTTACTTATTAGATTGTAATTTACTACTAATGTATATCTTAATAATGATTTCTTTAATTCAAAATTACTCATTTCTCTTCTATACTGATAAATTTAAATTAAATTATATTTATTTATATATCTCTGGTGATTATCAACAATATGAATAGTCTTTGTAACAAAATATTATTATTTCGATTTTTCAAGGTTTTACAAAATACACATATCATTTAGTAAATTCGTGTTGAAATTAATCAATGGCAGTTAAGGAATTTACAATATATATGCTTCAAATAACTAAATTTTTAACAAAGTAAAATACTACTATATTTAGCCTGCTGTCCCAAGAGATATAATTACACATAAAGGACATTCCAGAAACGATTAATTTAATGTGCCCTAGCTGCTGTTAGTGTATATGATTTTTGGTTATGGTCGAGATCCGAACTTACTACCTTGCAATAACGATTTTTCAAATTAAATATTTGTAACTACTTGTGTTGATAGTAAAGATAAGGAAACCTTTCAATTTTCTTCTATAAATGAATAGACGAATTTCCCTCTTCACAGACGCTTAATATGCGCATGATTATGAAATCAAATATTTATACATTTTTTTCTGTGTATTTCTATTTTAAACAAAGCACTTAACTTTGACAATATGTACACATAAAACTGCTTCTAGGAAATAAAATTCAGCAATTCAAAGCTTATCCAAAATTAAGTGTGATATGGTTATCATCTTCCATATAAACTCTTGTATGATATAAAATGTATTATTAAAAACGATTATTTTCGTAGTATCAATTTCGATAGTTAAAAATTGAAACGACGATGACAGACACTTAAAATACACACACACATACACAGGTTATTAAAAATGTAATAATAGTAGTATAACCATGATCACTGAGTTGAACGGTGAATGTTTCAAAATCCATGTATCATTTCTACACAAGCTTAAAAATTAAACATTGTACGAATTAAATATTAAACTTTTTTTCGAATTTTTATTGTGAAACGAATTTAAAGGAACAAATTCGATGAAACTGTTTTCAAAAAATCTTGTCAAACCAATAATTAAAAATAACGAAAATGTAAACTGCGTATCATATACATGGAATTAATACAAGGATACAAATAACATGCGTTTCTTACATTCCTTGTAATATAAGCAATAAATATTCAACTATTTAAAATTCACCGAATTCTCCAAATTTACTTTTTTTTTGCACTGTTTTAAGACAGTCGTCTATCATTTATATATGTCAAAAGTTTTCCATTTCTTTAAGAGATGAAAGGATGTTCTATCAGATTCATTTCTTCAAAATTCATATTGATTATTTTTTCCGCTTGAATTATAAATAGAGTAGGCCCTCGGCTACAAGATTTTATAGATAATACTCTAAGTTTTAAATAAATAATATATTTTTTAAATCTACATATAAATATACCAATGTTACTAGAAATTAAATATTTTGCCAATATTGTTAACTCTCTCGTTTTGATTTTTCAAAGGCTGATTTTTGTATTTTATTCATTTTTGAGGTTCTTTAAAAATTCTCAAATTTGAAATAATATTCTGTAATAAGCCACATATAAAGGAGAAAATATTTTTTTTTTTATATTTTCTGTTCGTGACAAATATCAGACAATATTAGATAGAAAAAGAAGTGTACAAGCAATTAGATTAATGCATAAAAACCACGTGTTGTGTTTAATATTATTTTCAACTTGAATGTACAAAGTGTTCCAACATAAGATATGATTTATTAAGGCCAATATTTAAAAAAAAAATTACATTAAACTTCTATACGATACTTTTTTTATGTATAACAGCTATTTGTGTAAAACGAAACGTAATGGGTAAGATATTTTGACACATTGTTATACTATTTATAATATTAAACTTTTGAGGGAAAATTTAAATGAAATGCAAGAGTAAACTTTTATTCCTTTATGAGTTTATTCAAACATATTTTATTGCTTACAGAAATCGAAATGTGCTTTTGATACAGTATAATAGAAACTCCATTATAATGGCTAAATTGAAGCCAATGAGGGAGCGAAACATTTCATGGGAAACTTGCATCATTACTGTATTCACGAATGAAAAACTCTGGTCTCTGTCCATCACTTAATGATGTATAGACTTCTCAAATGTAAGATTGTAGTTTATGAAATAGTTGTGGGAGTAACATTTATTCTTCTAACCTAATGATCCGTGTAAAGTTGAATAAAGCTTTGATTTGTGATGACAAGATTATGAAAGCGATATTAAAGTAATATTGATAACACTTTCATATACAAACTATCAATAAAATCAAATAAAAGTATATTGTAAATGTTGGTAATATGTTGCAAGTGAATGCAGTAAAATAAAGAATATTTGTTTTGAGCTCCATTAATTACTTATACTAAAAAAACTATTTGCTTATACTAAGACAAATGCCATTTGCATTTTGGTAGAAACATCTTTTTGAATAATAAGCATAAAAATGAGTATTAGTTAATTATTAAATGTAGATTATTAATTTATATTATATTATCATTACTTTTGATGATATTGTTTATAAATTAAAATGATTTATACTGAAATATTCAGATATATAAATTTTTTAAGCATATTATAATCCTACGCCAAAATAAATTTAAATTATTGTGTGTAAGGAAAACATTTGTGTAATTTATTTTTAGAGAAATAGACTAGAGAATTTTCCATACACTCAATAAAGCAGCAGTCTGGTGAATTCAAAACTTGAAAGATATCTAAAGAAGTTAACTTGAGATTTGACCTTATCATATTGCTTCTTACTTGATCAATGAAATGTGATGGCCTTTTTGATCAGGTTCACCTTTCAAAGAACATCACCTGAGCAAAATTTTGCCAACCATCTTTGGTATGTTCGACCTGCTACTGCGCCTTCTATAAACACGCTATCAAGCCAAATTTTCCTTCCATCGCGATATTCCCTTTTTGAAACTCATATAACACACTCTGTCTTGAATATAATTTTCTTCTTTCTGTTTTGGAAATTTAAATAAAACTGACGAAAATGTGATAAAAAAGTATATTAATGTATGATATATCAGTTTAAACCGATTTTATTCGAGATAGAATTCTTGCTAAGAATCGTGAATGTGATACAAAACGATATATGGACCCTTTTATCTTATATCTTACTCACAGGTATTAACTCTTCTGGGTAAAAACGTTAAATTTCATTTAATATTATAAAAATATTTAATACAAGTAATTAATTAACAATTTAAGGTGATTCATAAGTGAAAGTTATTTCTATTGAATTAGAAGCATGATATATCTTTTGAAAGTTTCAGAAATATATCAACAAAAAAAATTTCTTTTCTCTTAGAAAACTTAACTTAAGTTGAATTTATTCATTTTAACTTGAATTCTTCCAAAATTTTAGAAACTGAAAACTATTTTGAATGAAGTACTCTAGAAAATTAGCTTTGTAAAGTCTAGAGAAATTCCAGACACAAAGTTACAATTTTTCTTTTGGAATGTATTTATTTTAAGGATGAAATATTTAAAGAGTTTTAGTTTATAGAAAATTTACGGAAATGTTAGTTTTCACTATGCAATTCATTCTAAAAAAGAAATTAATCAAAATGTTGAATTTCTTTTCTGTTTGAACACATTTCTATTGCATATAAAGTGAGTAACTATTTTTAATCTGTCGTGAACTGAAAATAAAAATAGCTTTGAAAATGTGCTAAAAAATAATTCAATATATGAAATTTTTTAAAAATTAGCGTATATTACTGATAACATATTTTTAAAAACTCAGTTTATTTGATATTGCTTGAACAATTTATTTTACTTCTTAAGTAGTAAGTCAATTTTTATTTTTATTAATCGTTTGCGAAATTGAATTTGTATTGCTTGCATAGTTAAAATTTTAAAAAAATGATAATATATATATATATATATATATATATATATATATATATATATATATATATATATATATATATTAGCATTTCAAAATCAGTAGCGCTATTTATAATGAAAACAAAGATTATCATTGAAAAGCTAAAAATATCCAGCTTACATGAGTTTTGTGAGCGTAACTTCGTTAAATTTTTAAATATATATTTCTCTAATCCACACCATGTTGTATTAATGTAATCGTAAATCAATCAAGGACTTTTTCAAAGAGACAAGGACAATCAATGGATTTTTTTCATGCATTTTAGTACCAAATTTAATGTGATGTAGAACATTTTTACATGAATACTAGCATTGGAAGTGTTAAATATTTTCATCTGCAAACCACAAACTACTGTTAAATTTCCAAATCTTACTTTTATTAAGACATATAATGTAAATTAAACAGTAGTAGATTTAAATTCTTGATTAAAATTATTTTCACTACCTTGTTTCTTAGTTAATAATAAATATATTTTTAGCTGCACCAGCTTGCAATAAAACATTTAAAATTATGATGATATGTTTCCAATATTTTTAAAATCTTTCTTCAGAAATCAGAATATGCAATGTAATCACATGTCACAATTATGTATGCATTATTTATTCTCATAACTGATCTTTTTCTGAAAAAAATAAGAAACAACTAAACAAAAATTATTTTAAAAATTTTATAAAGAAAGTTTTATTTTGTAATCAACTGTGTAGTAAATAGACAATCTAATTACGGTCTAGAGTTAAAAGACAAAATTTTTTTAAATCTTTTATAATTCAAATTTAATTTTTATGTAATCTGATAGAATATTCAGATTTTTTTTGTAATCATGGTAGAAATAATCAGTACCATATGAGCACACAGTATGTGGATTACGCAAGAATTATAAAATAGATGTTCTAATTTTTTTCTGATATTAAAAATAAGCCTTAAAGTTACAATATTTATGTGTATTGGAAAAATATTATTATCTCTAAAACTTTTGTTTTTGATAGTTTTGTAAAATACGAACTTAAAACATTCATCAAACACAACAATGAATTACTTTTATAAAGCAAGTCTAGTATAAATTTACGGTATACTACATGGCTAACATGTATATCATCAAACAGAAATAACATTATATATCAGCTAAAGAGGAAAATTTATTATTAATCAAAATGTGATTTGAAATTTTTGAAATAGTTTTGGTTTTAATTTATTTTTTCTCAGTTTAACCATTAAAAGCTTTATTCTTGCATTTAAAAAATTAGTTGAATTTATAATAAATAAATAAAATTCAATGCATGTGTAAGATTGAACCAGTTTGCAAGCAATTTTACACATTGAAAAAATTTAATTTATATTTTAAAGAACATAATACAAAATAATGAATAAATAAATAAAAATAATCACGTAATTACATCTGTAATTAACTGTTTCAAACATTTTTTTTGTTGTTTATTAATAAACTGTTACCAATATATTGGAAATTTAACTATGTAATTTTTGGTTAAACTTTCATAGAAATGTTGAGAAGATTGATGTTCAACTCAATGATTTATCAAATTATTCAAAGTCAAAAATTCATGTTAAGATCACGTTATTAAAAAACCAACATTTGTAAAATAAATTCATTATTTGAATTCATAGATGTTAAAGTTGTTCTAAAGAATTTTAACTATTATGGAACTATCTATGGAAAAGAATGTTAAATAAACTGAATATATGCAGTTTGTTTCAAGTTGAAGTTAAAATCTTTAATTAAATATTTCAGCTCATATTATTTTAAAAAATATGAGTTTTGTGTATCATTACGGCAATCATATCAAGAATAGAAAATTTCAACACTACAAATAAACAATTATATTTAAAAGAGGCATATTAGTTTAAACTGCCTTTTACCAATATATTTACTTAAAAAGTATTTACTTTTAAATATCTATATTTGAGTGCATATAATTTTCGTTTGATTAACAAACATTATCTAAATATGTGTTTCATTAGTATTTGTAATCTCTAAAAGTAATTTCGTATATGACATTGCATTACATTAATGGGAAACAATATTTAATTTTTTTTTACGCCATTTTATTATTTACGCACATTAAAATAATCCTGTAAATTTTTTGTATACTTTTTGTTTCTAGACAAAAGTGAGAATCTAACTTTTTTTGAAATCAAGCCAGCTATTTGGTGCTAAAAAATACTATACTTTCAATATGATATTTGACATATATCATTCAGTATAGTATAATATTTCATTATCTTTGTGTTAATCTTTGATTAAATTACTTTTAAGAAACTCTAAGAAGGAAATTTGAAATATATCAAATTTGTACTAAAATACTTTCGTTAGAAAGGTATAAAACATTTATTTTATACGATAAAAGAATGATCATACTTAGCTTTTAATTATATTGGAAAAATATGATAAAAAATAATTTAGTCTAGTTTCTGATAATAAATTTTCTATTAACACATTACCATATGAATATATTTCCTTAAAATTTATTTCATTCATCAATTTATAAAATCCACGTCAGTGACGTCATTTCACATTGAATGAAATACATTTCTAATATTAAATAATTTAATCAAGTTTCTATTAAGAATTCTTTAAGAAAAATTATTATAGAATAGTGCAAAACAATACATTTTATTTACCTTAAACTAAATTAACTATTCGTAAATTTGCTTATAAATATGATTTTTGATTTTTTTTAATGTTTGCTGTTTAAAATCATTATTTTTTATTCAATACAATATAAATTGAGAAATAAGTCCAGTGATTACATTATAAATTTATATTAAAGTAAAGAAATTTAATTTGTTTATCATTTTGTGTTCCTATAAACTGCAAATTAATTATATCCCTCTCTATATAAAATAATATCTCTCAATATAATATTACATAATATAATTAATTATATAAAAATTATATATTTTTGGTGACTAAACATTTGTATATGTTTTCTTATATAAGACATCATTTTAGTAAAATAATATTAAATATTATTTTTACAAGAATGACCAATCAAATTTTTGCTTAAAATTATTAGCTTTAATGATAGAAAGTTTATATTTTATTTCTAAAAAAATCAGTTAAACTTGCTGATTCAAAAATAGAAAGAAGGATTTCCTGTTAAAATCTTATATGAATCAATTTGGAAAATGTAACTCTTAAAGACATCAGATGTCAATCATTTACCTTTTAATAATAATTTAAAATCACATTAATTGTTCACAGCTATCATTTCCTTTTCCCTCGAAACATAACAATCAAACTAAGCAATAATTACATATTTTTATTATTTATTAGGTCCTTATAGATATTTTAAGTATTTGTGAAACAGTAATCTTTCTTTGGAAATGAATTTCATTTGAATTTGAATATATTTGCTACTAAAAAAGAATATTATATAAAAATATTATAAATATTATATATATTTTATATTAAAATCTTATATAATATTTAAAAATACATGAGTTTTTAAATATTATATTTTATATAATTTTTAACAATTCATGAGTTCATAAAATCAGGTAAATATTAAAAATGTAAACTTTCTAAGATTTTTAATTGCTTAGCTATATGTTTTTGATTCATTTAATCATAATACGTAAAATATGCTCTTTTAATAAATAGAGTTACTGCGTTCTTATTACTTCCAATCTCTTACATTGTTGTTTTAAATAATTAACCTCTAAACGTGTTCTTAATTAATATTTTACAGTTTAATTATTTTAAACTGATTTTAGTTATATATCACTTGCATTATGTTTACAAATTTATGTTTATTATATTTCACAATCGTAAATTTCTGCCGCCATTTTTATTTAAAAATACTCTTAATTTGGCACAAAATATATTTCCACGTGATTATCAATAAACATTCTTTCACATAAAGACAGTAAAATAATTTCAGATGTAAATGCAGGAGATTAAATTTTATATCTCAAATACACCATAGAATTTATATATTTATAAATTTCAAAATATCATAAAAATAATGAATTTTCAACAATGCATTAATATATTAGCAACACTTACTAATATTCAGATATAGAAAAGCATTTTATATATGTTTTTTCTATACGTATGAAATTAAAAATGAAATTTAATATGTTACAGTAATGTCTAGTCGACTGCAAAATCATATAATCACATTTTTGTTTATTAAATCACTTCTATTTCCAAATCACTGGATTTTTAGATACTAAATTTAGGCCATGCCATTGAAATATCTTTTGCATCTTCTCTTAAATTTTCTAACCATAATTTTATAATTTCGCAATAGATTCCGAAATTTTTATACATCAGAAATAACGAGCATAAAAAGTATCAAATACAACTGAAAATTCTACATGATTTTTTTATCAATGTATGTAAAAAAAATAAATACAGTTGTTTTTTTAAATAAAATTTTCTATATTTTAGGTTTTTTTTCATTTATGCTTTGTGAAAAAAAAAAATAAATAAATATAAGAAAATCTATTAAGTTATAATTTATAAAATATTTTATTTGTGCTGGTATAGTCTATCTTGATATAAAACTGTTTTAAATATTCATTTATTTTCATCGAAAATTCCAAAATTTATAATTTTTGTTTGCTCAAAAGGTTTGTTCGTTAAATGGAAAACTATCCTTGAAACTGTATTTGTGTGTCAATAGATGGCGCTGTTTTACTTATAATCGAATTTATGTGCTGCATATTATATAATATCTGAGTTTAGAACTAAATTATTTTACTTATTAATAAAATTTGTACCATAGAGCAAATAGTATAATATTGAAAGAGGGATGAATTTTTGAATTAAGAATTCCCAGATATTTTTAATAACATTTCATTCCTACTTATCGAAATGACATAAGTTTAATCTTTGCAAATATTTTGAAATATATATATATATATATATATATATACCTTTATAAGAAATTTTAAAAGGTATTATATATTAAATTAATAATATATACCTTTTAAACTTTTAAAATTACTTTTATTACTTTTAAAATTAATTTAATGTAGTTAATGGCCAAATTCGTAAACAGACTTGTACTATTTACGAAAAGATTTTACGAAATTATTTACGAAATTTTTAAACTATTTACGAAATTTTAAAACTATTTACCAAATTTTTTAAAACATGTGTACATGTTTTAAAAATATATTTGTAACATTTGTTTGCCTAAGGACGAACAACTATGTAAAATGTTAAGTAATTGCACTTAAATTTTAGTTTATTTTAAACATTTCTTCTCTACTATTTCAGTATTTGTGTTTGAAATCATATTCTTAAAATTTCCTTTTAAATGGAAACTATAAAAAGGTATATTTTAAGGAATGCACATGCATTTTTTATTTTTTTAATGAAACATTATTCACAGCAGGCATTATATTTATTTCGCTTCTAAATGATAGTCATAGAATATAAGTTAGTGCTCAAGGCATATTTTTGATGTCAATATAAAAACATGTAAAAATGCATGTAGGTATTTATTATAAGAATATAAAACAGGGATTTTCAAAAATGCATGAACATTTTTTGCAAGAAAATATTATTATGAAATCAGATCTTTGATTTGCCTGAAAATTTGTGTGGCATATATAATTAATTAACAAATGTCTAATCGCATTATCATGAAACTACAGAAACGATTTTGTTAATATATTAAGTAAATAAATATCATATTAATGTTTATTTTTTATATAAGTAATTTGAAGTTATATATTATGTATTTTTATAATACATATTTCAACATAAATGTGTGCCATCTAATACAATATTATAGCATAAAATCTAAGTTTTAGGTTTATTATACAAAGTAAATTTCAAAACTAAAATCTACTATGTTTTCTTGAATTTCGAAAACAAATAATGAACACGATTTTTTTAAAGAAGATAATTTGATATTTAATGTAATGCAAGGTATTCATTTGGAGAAATTCAAGACTAAAAAATCATTTAGATTTAAAAATTAATTTTGTTTTCATTGCACTAAGAATTTATTACATGCATTATTAATTATCTTTAAGAGCGAAAAGGAAAAAAAATGGTTGTAGAGATCTTATAGATCACAAAAGAATTTTTACAAGTTTACCCCAATCCGAAGCTACAGTTACAATTAAATTTGTAAATAAGTCATTAAATTTTTTTAAATGTTAACACTTTTCTTTTATTAAAATCGTTTTGGGATGCAATTAAAGCAATTTTTTTGTTCTATAGAATGTAAAATTTCATAATTATAATTCATAAATATCTCCTTATATTTTAAACCTTGAAATTTACTTTATTCTTTTCAAATTGAATCCACCTTCAATCTTAATATAAATCTAAGAATCGTTGCTTATGGTAATATTGAAATATTTATTTATTTGATGATTTGGATTTAGTATTTGTACATATTACTAAATCCAAGTCATCAAATAAATAAATATTTTAAATAAAAAAGATTGAGATTTAGTACATATTTTGTATTTTTATTTTATTTATTCCTGATTAATTGAGTGATAATTTTTAATAAATCAATTGATAGTACTCGAGAGATTTCAAAAGAAAATTGTTAATAAGAAAGTTATTATATTATTTTCCCATGATTTAGATGAAAATCTCTTAAATATTAAAAAATAAACTGCATAAATATTAAATCTAAATATTTATTTTCATCACATGTAAATAGTTTATTTTTCCTTTAAATTGTAAATTTCTTTTTAAATATTTATTTTTATACAGATCAAGTACCTTTAAGCATCTTACTATTTAACTTTTTCAAAGAACAAATGAAAATACATATTTTACGTACGCCATTAAGTTTAACTAAAATATTATAATATTTGTGATTTTGTTTACGGAAATTTAGGGCCTTGAATACAGTTATAGTCCTTAAAAATTTCTAAGCATTTATACATTTGATTAAAATAATTTTGTATTTTATATAAATGATGACAATACAGAGCAATTAAGTAATTAAAAATCTGCTTTTTTTCTGATGTTATTTCTTATTTATTCTACTGATATTGTATGGAAAATGTGTTGTTAAGCTGCTATTTTAGTACAAAACTAATATCAGTTGAATTATTTTTAAATAAAATTTCCTTATTTGAATATAACTAGAAAAATATAAAAGAACTAAATTAATATAATTTATAATTACATAAATGGAAGTAAAAATATTTACAACAGATACAATACTATAAATGTTTACTAAATTAATTTTGGTCTTATGTACATTTGAGTCATTTAATATTGGTAATACTTGAATTAAAATTGAAGTGAGAATTATTCATAATAATAATCATAAATCAAATATTTTATTCAAAACTTAGCAGGAACAATTGCAATATAAATGATATAATTTTGCTAATTTAAATTAATATTGTATTAGTGACGAATATATATTTTATGATATAGGTTATTATTAACGTGTTTGGTGTCGACGGCTAGCCGATTAGTTAGCATTATGGCTTTTAGTTTAAGAGTTCTTTTCAACCCTAAAGTTGTGCTTTAATTCCATCACACATACATAAAAAATTCTGATCATTACACTGTGATTTTAAAATCACTTAAATCACACTTTTTTTCTGTATAATATATTTATATCTAATGTTAATTGAGTCCGTTTCAAAATTTCAATGGTAAGTTTTTAAATTCTTTTATACATTTAATGATTTTTTTCCTCTCAACCATTGTTTTAACCAATAATTTATTTAGTTATATTTATGATACGTGCGCTGATTTATTTAAATCATATTAAAGTTAATGATAAAATAATATCAAATACATTTATAATATATATTTAAATATAAATGATATTTTGATCACTGATTGTACTTTTAAAAAATTCAATGTTCTGTATGTAAAAAATAAATAAATGATAAAAAATAAATAAATTTCTTGTGATATTTGGCTATAAAAATTTAATTTTCTTTATTAATCAGGTATCATACATTATAAGACGTGTGAACCACGTGTTTTAAAATGACTGCTATTGTTTGCTAACATAGCATGCATTTTAAAACACGTGAATTTTAAACATGCAATAAAATCCGCCGTAATAATATTGCATTATTCACAGTCGAGGAGAGTTTCTGTATAGAAAAACCTATATCAAGGTTTATTGTATTACTAGTAATTGCGAACAGTGATTGTTTGATTGCAACATGATTTATCTAATTCATTAATCCTCATCTAAAAAAGTGATCTTCAACTTTATCATCATTTGATTGATATATCTTCTGTTGTTGAAAAAGATATCATCATGTTCTTAATTGTTAATTGAGAATTGGGACGCAGTGGTTTTAATGTCACATTTTTATAGATATATATTATTACAGGGATGTATATGACAAGAGGTAGACTTAGACATATGTTCTTCATTGAAAATGCCAAAATTGCTTTTAATGATTGAACTTAAATCTTAATTAATCTATAATATCCCCACATAGTTGTGATTACTTATAAATTATTTTTCGTCATTTCTCAGAAAGCATAAATACGTCTAATTAAATAAGTGGTTCACTTAATGGATGATTCATTATTAATTACTGACATTTGAAATGTGACTGTCATACAGTTATAAAACGGTGTTTTTATATTGCTTAAAACATCACGATCAAAAAGTGCATTTTCCAATCAAATGTCATTTTAATTGAATGTAAACACATGAATATTAAAATTTTGTGCACTATATAAGCTGTACATAGTTGTATATTAAATTCAAAAACATTGGAATTAAGAAGACATTATAGGATTTATTGATTATCACTAAATAACATAGAATCGAATATCAAAAAAACTTGCGAAAAAATGATTCTAAAATATTTTTGTTTTAAATAAAAATGACAAAATTATTCTGCAAACTTATAAAAACGTATTTTTTTTATTTTTCTGTCTTGATAAGGCAGAAATGAAAGGAATAATTTCATAATTTATTATCTCAGAATATAAGAAAGAGGATTCTAAAAAAATTCCTCTTTTGTTTGAAGGTATAGTCCCGTAATAATACTTTTCAGAAAAGAATACATTTCATTTTTAGTGAAATATTTTGTAAAGATAAATGAAGTATTATTAACGTCAGTTATATAATTACAAATAAATATTTTTCTTTCTATACAAGCATATTTTTTATGCATTGTTATAAAAGAAAAGTAGAGATACTTAAATTCTCTTTATTAAAACTTCTTTTTCTGAATCATCTACGTTTACTTCTTTTTTCTTTTTGTCTGTAATTTTTCATCTTATACGTTCTTTTGTATTGCAATTTCAAGGCACATATAAGAAACCGAAATTTATACTTTTTTTTGTTTAAAATGTTTTTATATACTAAAATCTAATTTGAAGCTTTTGTGTCCTTACTTTAAAAAACAATAATTTCATATATATAAATCTTTTTTTTTATTTAACACGTCTTAAATATGATTCCAATTAACATATTCTTTATCCTTAATAATATTCCTGCATTCACTAGATTTGTTAATTCTGTCATAATATAAAATAGCGTTTACTCCATATATGACGGTACATTTATAAATTTCAGACTTTGCATAAAGAAATAAAACGTGTGTTTTTAATTTTCTCATAATAAAAATAATCCCTATAACAATTGTTTCCTACAATATGTTAACTTTCTTGAACATGTCTGTGAACATTTTTAGACTTTTATTAATATATATATATATATATATATATTAATATATGTATTTAACTCCAATATAATTCATTTACTAATAATTGTTTATTTCTACTGACTAGTTTGTTGCCTTTTCTGTTTGAAATAGACCTTTATGCCTAATCAACTTACAATTAATCAAGAATTTATGATAAGTATTTATTTAATATATTTATTTTAAAAATGTTTCAAGCATTAAAATTAGAGAAAATTCTATTATCAATATTTATATCACACATATAAATGTTATTCAAAATATTAAATTTTATATAGTTTTTCTATTTAAACATAAAAATTTATATTTATTATAATTGCTTTTCTATTAAATGCTCAAACAAATGATGCTGCATTTCCTGCATATCATGAAATAGTCGTAACCATACATAGGCTGTCAAAATTGTCATATATTGACAGCAGCACGCCATGATTTGTTTGCTTCGGTAAACATTTAACACAAAATAAATATTTTACAACGCAAATCATCCTTATAAATAGATAAGTAAAAAAAAAAGTAATTAAGTAATTATTCTGAATAGAAAAATATAATTTGAATAATTGTGCTATTCATTTTTTGTTTTAATGCGAAAATTGCTGACTTTAACTTTATTATATACATAGTTGATCGATAATTGAAATAAATTACTTATTAAAGATATCAAAATAAAAGGAAAATAATAATAATAGTTCACAATTATTTAACATTTGTCATTTGAAAAATATGTGTTTTAAAGTATCACAAGAGAAAGAGGTGCTGTTTTCATTGATCTAATTATAATATCCAGATTTGCTTTCAAAAATTTTATAGCAGTTGACAAGTGATAATTTTCATTTAATTAATATAAAATCCAAGTACAAATATAAGCTTCCTAACTACTAATTTTCATAGATTAGATTGACGAATGAAAAAGTAAATATTGCAAATTTATTATTTATATAACTTAAAATCAAAAAATTTAAATGTCTACCCTGGGGTATTATAAAAAAATCTTTACTGGCCGATAATATTAAGCAACAATTTTATTAATTTATAGAGTTAACCATTTTGTTACATTCTTCGCTATAAAATGCAACTTATAATCCATTATTCATCATCTGTCTTTTTCATCGGAAATAATGAAGTATACATTATCATGCATACTTCACTGTTTTCATCTTTTAAAATAAATTTATATTTAAATTAACTTTAAACATTTAAAATGAGTAATATATATATATATATATATATATATATATATATATATTCTGAATAATATACCGACTAGTTTATCCAAAAATATTATCTTTTAAGATAAAATTGTTCTATCTTTTTTAATAAGATTGGTTTAATTATAAATCTGATAACATTATTTAATAAGAAACATTAAAACTGAGCTTTGAATATTAAATATAGTATCCAATTATAGACATTTTGAATAACATCTTATTCCTTGTTATAGGAGACTAAATATCAACTGTATGTAAATGTAATATTCATTTGCTAGGAATATTAATTAGCTTTTAATATTTTTTTGCTGAACACAATTTATTTCTACATATTATTACTTTCTTTATCTATTTATGCTGAATCTTTCATTTAATACTTTCTTGATCAATTTATATCTTTAATTTCTTTGACAAGATAAATCTTAAAGTTATTTGTACATTTTTTATACAGATATGCTCAATTTATTACTGAAATTAAGCTTTTAAAATATGTATCCCTGTTCTGAATTTAATATATATTGATTATTCTTATTTAGATTAACAATATTTTTGAAGTAACTAAATTGAATTTTATAACGTCTTATTTTTTAAAACAGTTATTATTTTCGTTGCCAGCAAATTGTGTATAAATGTATTATTAATGGTGTTATTAATTAAAAATTCTTCACCTATATTTTAATACCATACTATATCTTATATTAAGAGTTGTGTTATTCTTATGCACTTAATATTTTCTAATGAAAGTGATCTTGATCGTTCCTAAGCCAATCATCTTTGTTACTGCGGCCCAATGCTACACTCTGTAATGCTATATTTAAGTCAGACACATATTGTTAAAACGAAGCGAATTTTGACAGTAATCCGCTTAAAACTAAACTTCTTTAATTGTGTTTGTAATTGTTTGAAACTTCCGTAATTTACGAAAAGTTTTAGCGTCTTTTGGTTTGTTTGAAAATTTCCTTAAGATAAGATTAAAAAGCTAAATTTAAATTTTGATTGGCTCGAGTATAGAGAAAGAAAACTGCATGCTAAGGTGACTTAATGTCAGTAACTGCCAACAAAAGTCTATATAAGAATAAAATACAATTAGCGCCTAAAATGTATCAGTGTAAATAATCATATTTTCCTTTCATTTGAATATGCTTATATTCTCTTATTAAAATTGGTTCCTTAAAAATCTTTAGAGAAAATGAATTTTATTTTAATATTAATAAATCTTCACGTTGCAGCACCACAATTAAACAAAGTTCACGAAGTTTAAGAATGGTTTATATAAATAAGACTAAAATAACATCATGTCATATTTATAAAAACAAAGTTTCAAGATATGATTATGTCTACTGAAAAGTTCTATCCATTCTTTTTAGAAAAAATTTAATAATTATTTGTAATTTATTTTGTTAATTTTTATATTTTTATATCACTAAATGAATATATTCTTTATGGGTAAACAAAGATGAGTCATAACAATTTAAAAAGAGACGCAATTGCTCATTTACATTCTATAGGGAATACTACTAACTTGTTAAAATTACCAAATAAAATTAAAATGTTGCTCTCTGATACTTAATAACTGAGCAGGGCTGACATCTACAAGATGTCTGATTTGGCTGATAGACTTCAAAATACAGAAAACTAGACAGCAACACGTAAAAAACATTTATTCAAGAATGACACAAGTTACATGTAGAGATTTTAACCATCAACTGAAACGAATAGCGAACATAAATAGCAACTCGCGGCAACTCCCTCTTCCTCTGATTCGTTGGCGAGGTGATGCCATTCGCAACATCCTCCCCCCTTTTTGAGGTGCTGGATAGCTACTCAAAAACATCACTTAAAGTCATCAAGTTCAATCTGTTGGGTTTCTTAATGGCATTGCCATATCTGGAAAGTTGAGGCTGGGTAGCCTCCACAGAATCTGGATTACGAGAGTCCACAGACGATTCAGTCAGTGTAACGTCTATGAACGCTAAAACTGTCCAGTCATTTCCACTTACCTGAAGTGGAAAGATGCGTTGTATTGGTCGAATTAGATTACAGGACTGAGTCTTTAACTTAACAGTTCTAACCAGTCCATCCATTCCTGGAATTGTTTCTATAACACGAGCTAAAGGCCACTGAAGACGTTTTTACACATCGTCCCCAATCAGAACGATATCCCCTGGATAAATGTTTGACGA
>JAPDSC010088627.1:0-16521 GCA_026290005.1 Latrodectus geometricus | reverse complement strand
CTCTCAGTACATCCCTGTGATGGCCTCCACCCTTAACGAGTCATCCACCAGAATCACCGATTTAAAGCAGATTGATGTGCTAGGACCATAACACACCTCCCGTTTATTTGAAGCAGAGGCCAAAGTAATGTATGGGTCTCTGGGGACCTCAATTACCAGGACCCTCGTTTCCAGGGACACGGTTCTCCACGCACGGCAAACAGGTGGATGATTTAGTCCCCAAGAAAAGCTATTCGCAACAGACCGGCGACAGCTACTCAAACGGAGCCCTCAACCTCAAAAGAGGCAACCACAATGACGGAGAAAAGGAAGGAAAAGCAGAAGAGTAGAGGAGAGAAGAAAAGAAAGAGAAGAGGACAGATCACTGGGGTATCTCGGGATTGTGACACCCGTGTTTACTTAAAGAAGATAAACTCCTTGAGGGGAAAAATTGGGATGAGAAAGTTACCCAATGGGAGCTCTCAACCACACTGAGGATGGAATGAAAGAAAAAACAGAAGAGGAGAGAAGAAAAGAAGCAGAGTTTGAATCACTGGTGTATTTCCGGACTATGATACTCATGTGTACTTATAGAAAGTAAATCCCCTGAGGGGATGCAAATCAAAATGTTATTAAAAAAATATATTCAATGGAAATTGTCAATTTTCAATTTAAAACACAATTTATATCATCAAATATTGTATACTTTTTTAATATTTAGCTATAAAAACTGTTTTATAGAACTTGACTGATATTTTTTTGTTTCAATTCTTTAGATACAGACAGATGATCTCAACAAATCATGCTTGTAGTGCATTTTGAAATACTTTATAACTGAGTGATCTTTTTTAATTCTTTCAACATTAAATTAATTTTAACTTTAATTCTTCTTTATTTCTTTAAGCAGTCAGCGCTACATTTCCGAGGTGTTGAAGCCATTTGTTCTTCCTTACCTTTAGGACTTGTCCATATTCATATTTCAACAGGATAATGCACACATAGCATGCAATTTCGTAGGGCTCGTCTTAAATCGGCAGATTGAATTGCTTCGTTGTCAGTTTTATCTCCGAATCTTTCACTAATAGAGAACATGTAGTTCATGGTAGTTTAACTATTGATCCAGATTATATACCCTGTTTCTACACAAGATCAACTTTGGCAACGTGTGGAAACTGTTTGGTCTGCTGTACCCCAAGAACACATCTAACGTCTCTTTGAATCAAAGCCGAGTTCGAAAGGGAATCATATTAAAGTATCATATTATACAATAATATTTTGTAAAAGCTGAGATTTACCATATTTTGAGCTTTTATAGTAACACACACTTTGATTATATAACAAAATAAACATAAATTAATAAACAAAAATATTTTTTACTCTTTAATTATGGTAAATAATTTTAAATGAGTTATCTTAATTTTAAGACACTGTAACCAATTTCAGGCTCGTCCTCCTAGCCATGTGTCTAGCCTTTGTTCCTATCCTGACATTGTGTCTCATCCGATGCTTACGAAGCAAAAAGATAAACACTGGAGCTCCGTCACTGGGAAGAATATGGCTCACTCTTACACCCACTCTTTTTACAGGTAATAATAATGCTTTATTTTATAAAGCATGTGATTTTTCTTTTTAGAAATTACAATAACATATAGTTATCAATCAGCAGTCATCTTTATTCATTCAAATTTAAGTTCACATAACTTGAATATAAAGATATGATCTAAAAAAATTGTTTAATAGTAAAAATGCTTTTATTATTTTTTTCATTTTTAACAAACTAATGAATGTTAAACATTAAGTCACCATGAAATTTGGAAAAGCTATTGTTCATTGAATACACTTAAGCCAATAATTAGATAGAAGAAACAGCTAATAGCTGATTATCGAGATTTGGCTTTAAAACATACAATATTCTTGCAATTAAATTAATAACAAAATTCATTTATACCTTTTATTCATTATTATTATTTGATGGCATAGCAACACATAATATTTGATGACAGTAATGTATAATACCAATATTATTAATAAGAATTTATTAATAATTTTATCGTAACAGCTCTTTTAACTATGATTAGTTCATTTGTCCCATATTTAATAATATTTTACTTAAGCGTAAATGAAGACGATTAACTGTGAAATTACTTATAACAAATACTTTTGTCAACATTAATAAGGATTTTTAAATTATATTATCCGCCTTGTCCTCTTCATTGACAGATTATGAAGCAATTTCTAATTTCCATCATTTTCTCGAATCATAGTTCTATGAATTGCACTGCAGAGAATAACTGTCAACATTAACATCATACAGATGCATTACCTAAAAATTTGAATCCTCATTTTTTGTTATAAACAACAGCATAATTTCAGATGTAATTTAGTGTTACTATTTAACTCTATAATTACATGATTGATATTAATTTGTAAAATATACAGTACACAAATAATAAGAATTTACTCCCTAATTTCAGTTCGAGATACAGAAGGAATTATACAACCGAATGTGAATGTGATGTTTTACAGCCGACCTCCAACTAGTCAAGAACATACGTCCGCTATAGTTGCCAGAGCTTTAACTCCAACCGCATTCAAGGACCGATTGACAACTCCCATCATGCCACTGAACCCCGCCTACAAACCATCTCAACAAGTTAAAGTGACCAGTGCGAGCAATACAGGAGCTTGCGCAGCTTCTGCAAGCAATGAAAATGAGCTCACACTTCCACCAGGATATATTGTCAATCGCGAAACAAAATACATGTAGATCTCTTAATTAATGATAAAAGATAAACCTGGAAATTTTTGTGACACTTAGAGAATGAAATTTTTAAATATAAGAATATCATTTGTTATTAAAGTTTAGGAATTATCACTAATATCATTACAAAAATATGTAAATCTATATATTATAATGTATTCCTTTTTATCTACTATAGTACAAATATATACTTAAATATAAGAAAGTCATTGAAAACCCATGTTTTTAATGTATAAAAATAATATTTTCTGATAGAAACAAAAAAATTTAAAGTAAAAAAACAAAAATTAATTGCAAATATAAAATGTTACAATTAAAATCAATGTGGACCTTCGTTTCTTTGTGACAGAAAAAATTATTATTTATTAAAAAATATGAAACAAAATACTTTGAGATACATTTCTTATTTATCTGAGAACAATAATAAATCATTTGATGACTTTTCCGAAAGTGTTATCATTTAGATAAAGAAAATAAAAATTTGTCATACAACTTTTCAAATAAACATTTTTATTGAACAAGTATATTCTTTTATTTCTTTTAAAATATTTTTGAACAAACAAAAAATTTAAAAAATAAAATAAAAAAAAATGGGAAAGAAGAAGTCGGTGGGTTGGTTGGTTAGGTTGGGTTTTGTGGCGCAAGGTCCAAAAAGGACAAGCTGCGCCAAAACTAAATTTCAAAGACGTAAAACCCAAAGCACAACATTAAAAAGTTTAAAACAAACAAAAATGTATGTATACATTTTAATTAAAATTACAATAAATTATGAAATAGAAATAACAAAACAAATAAAATAAATAAAGCCAATTGCCTTGAAAAAGGCAATAAGGTTTCTGTGGGGTGACTCCCCCACCAAATCATACATAGTTAAAATATCTGTTTTAAAGAAGATAAACGATAAAATTTAAAATCTGGACATGAAATTAGAATATGAAAAACAGTATATGGTTCATCACACGTTTCACACCATGGATTTAGTTCGTTTAAAAACAAATGTCTGTGTGTGAAACGTGTGAGTCCGATACGAAGTCGAGTTAATCGAACATCGCCACTTCGTAACGGTAAAATTGGTAATGTGGTGAGGTATGGGAAAATGTTATGTAGTTTGCTGCCGACCTGCATGCTCCATGACTCCTGGCAAAGAGAAATAAAATGTTTAATAACCTTTCTCACACCAATAAAAAAGACAAATGGATGATATGACCCGATGCAGATTTAGCAGCTGCCTCAGCCTTATACTGCCCTCCAGACCTACATGACATGGGATCCAACAGAATTTAATATCATATCCCTTGCCAGCAAGGAAATTTACAGTTTGGAAAATTTTGGACACAACAGGATGATTATTTGTTTTCGAATTTTTAAACGCTTCTACAACACTCAAGCTATCAGTATATATGCAAACTGTATAGAAATTTTCTGTATTCAGGAGCTGAAGGACTTGGTATATTGCCATAGCTACAGTAGTAAATATCGAGCAGGACGTGTGGAAGATGTAGCTGTAACTCCTATTTTTAAAATAAAAAATGCCACAACCAACATGTCCTGCAATTTAAGATCAATCCGTGAATACAGGCGTATAAGAAGGATACTGACAGAGATGTGAACAAAAAAGCTGTTAAAAAATCGTAGGTGTTGTGTCCGATTTCAAAACTGAGCAAAGTTATTAATTATATATATCTGTGGATCAAACCAAGGTAGATGTAAAAGTAAGCCCGTTTTAATGAAATGGACACCACACAGGTCTGTCCAGAAAATATGACTTTTAATACGTGTGAGAAAAGGTTGGATGCTGGGAGAGCAAGCATCATATAATCTCTTCAAAGCAGGAGAATTGGCCAAGGAATTTATAGGATGTTGTCGGTGAGACATGTCCCTTACGTAGTAATTGAGAGAGAGCTGCATTCGTCTCAGGTCAAAAGGCAATTGTTGGCAAATCGCATAAAGACTCTAAACGGGAGATGTGCGGAATGCGCCTGAACAAATTCTCAAAGCAGAGTGATGCAATGTCCAATCTGCCTTAAACATAAGTCCTAGCAGATCCATACACAACACTTCCGTAGTTAATACGAGATAAAATGAGTGCTTGATAGACTCGAAGGAGTGACAAGCGATCAGCACCCCAAGATGTATTGGAAAGCACCTTGAGGATATTAAGCGATCGCTCGCACTTCTTCCGCAGATTTAATACATGCGGAAGAAAGGTTAACTTTCGGTCGAATGTCACACCAAGAAATTTAATCTCGTTGACTACAGGTATTGGAGTATTGTTCAATTTGATAACAGGATCATTATAAAAGCTGGCCTTCCTGCAGAAATGGACATAGCAACTCGTACTATGAGAGAATGTAAAGCCATTCTCTGCACACCGTGCAGCTATTTTATTAACAGATGTTTGTAATTGTCTCTCAATTAATCGTATATTTGATACTTGACAAGATATTTGCAGGTAATCCACATACATTTTGCCATTAACAGAAGGTGAAAGGTGATGGAGGATGCTACTGATGTATGAGTTTAAAAGTGAAACATTTAAAATAGAACCTTGAGGTACACCCTCATATTGAAAAAAAGTATTGGATGTAAAATTTCCAATACGTACTTTAAAATTACGGAAGCTTAGAAAGTTTTGTAGGAATATTGGGTTGTTGTTGTTGTTGATTGGGTTTTGTGGCGCAAGGTCCAAAGAGGACAAGCTGCGCCAAAAATTAAGTTTCAAACAAAATTGACATATTATAGACAAAACCCAAACACAACTTTAAAAATTTAAAATACAAAAATTAATGTATATATTTATTTTAAAAACAAAAAATATATAAGTATTTGAAAATAAAATAAAATTCATAAAATTCAAATAAAATTAATAAAACCAATTTCCCTAAGAAAGGAAAAAAGGTTTCTGTGGGGAGGCTCCCCCACCAAATCATACATAGTTAAAATGTCTGTATCAAAAAATTTAAAACGGTAAAAGTTAAAATAGGGGCATGATATTAAAATATGATGAACAGTGTATGGTACATCACACGTTTCACACCATGGATTTAATTCACTTAAAAACAAATGTCTGTGTGTGAAACGTGTGTGTCCGATACGATGGCGAGTAAATCTGACATCAGCACTTCGTAACGGTAAAACTGATGATGGAATGAAAGATGGGAATATGGCACGCAGTTTGTTTGTGACCTGCATACTCCATGACTCCTGCCAGAGAGAATTTACAAATCTTTTAGCAACCCCTCTCACGTCGAAAAGAGGGACATTTGAATGAAATATAGACGATGCAGCTTTAGCGGCTGCATCCGCCTTTTCATTTCCCTCAAGACCTACATGACCTGGGATCCAGCAGAAAATGATGTCATAACCCTTGCCAGCAAGGGAATCCAATGCTCCGAAAATCTTGGACACAACTGGATGACAATTATTATAGTCCTCCAACGCTTCTAAAACACTTAAACTGTCAGTATACATGAGGATTTTATGAAACAGCTCTGTATTCACTAGCTGAAGGGCTTGATAGATAGCCGTTGCTTCAGCGGTAAAGACTGAGCAGGACGTATGAAGGCTGTAACCATGACTGGTATCAGCATAAAATATGCCACAGCCAACATGTCCTGCAGTTTTTGAACCATCCGTGAATACAAACGTGTATGATGAATACTGACAGCGATGAGATAGATAAAGCTGTTGGAAAACTTTTGCGGGATAGGCTGGTCGAACTCGAAACCTTTGAGTGCAAACAAACTGAACGACATGAGTAATCTTCTGTTTGATTCTGCAAGATCGAGTGACCTTTTTAGTTGCAGCAGCATAGCTAACGCCTGGTACTGGAGTGCGTGAAGTGATTAACCGTCGAGCCTCCGGATAAGTTATGTTGTTATTAATTTTCAGAGTGGTTATTTCTTTTTCCAGTTGCCAAACAGGACAAGTTCGAGAGTAAGAAGTGTGATCCCCTTTGCAGTTGACACACACTTCTTTAGCATTGCAGGTAAGACTATCATGGCCAACGTCAGAACAACGGGCGCAAGTGAGTGTACCCCTGCAAGCTATTTTAGAATGGCCAAAACGTTGGCACTGGAAACATCTAAGAGGACTTGGGATATATGGCCGAATAGAACACCTCATATAAGCGACTTTTATATATTCTGACAAATCTGGTGTCGCGAACGTCAAAATTAGAGTTTTGTATTTAGGACAATGCCGTCTCGTTTGATGGTAATTCGCTTGACAGCACAGACTTTCTGGCTTTGTAGGTTTTCCAATATTTCATCTGTTGGCGTATGAAACAAGTCCTCTACAGAAATAACACCTCTGGAGAAATTTAAATTGCTATGTGGTTCAACAGTAACTGCTATGTCACCTATTGCTTTCATACCTTGTATCAGAATAGACTGTTTATCGGATGAAGTTTCAAGTAACAGGCAACCCGAACGTAACTTTTTTATAGCTTTCACTTCTCCTAGATAAGAAGTAATACCCTTTTCGATAAGGAAAGGGGAAACAGGTTCAAAAGAACCCCCAATTTATTTTACGATAAAATATTTTGAGGAAGATATAAACATTTGTTGCTCCCGCGGGAGTAAGGAGAAAGTTTTGGTATTCATATGGGATTTAACAAAATTCAGGGACCGACGGCACCACCCACCACGGAGTCCTACAAGGGGATGCAAGTCAACTGCACCAGTGCTAGCCAGTCCCTATACGCTCACAGCACATCCCTGAAGTGGTCTACACCCTTAACGAGTCATCCAGCAGATGTACCGATCGCTTGATCCATAAAGCCGATTGATGTGCTGAGGACCACAACACACCTCCCGTTTACCTGAAGCAGAGGCCAAAGTAATGTGTTGGTCTCTGGGGGCCTCAATTACCAGGAACCTCCTTTCCAGGGACACGGGTCTCCACGCACGGCAAACACGTGGGTGATTTAGTCCCCAAGAGTAGCTAATAGCAACAGAGTGGCGACAGCTGCTCAAGGGGAGCCCTCAACCTCGTAAGAGGCAACCACATTGAGGGGGAAAAGGAAGGAAAAGCAGAAGAGTAGAGGAGAGAAGAAAAGAAAGAGAAGAGGATAGATCACTGGGGTACCTCGGGATTGTGACACCCGTGTTTACTTAAAGAAAGTAAACCCCCTGAGGGAGAAACAGCTGTTGGAAAACTGTTGAAGTTGTGTCCGATTTTGTATATTGAGCAAATGGATTAATAATAGTTATCTGTGGATCGTACCAGGGTGGATGTGATTGTAAGTCCGTTTTAATAAAACGGACATCATGTAGGTCTGTCAAATGGAGTTGATCTTTAGTTCGAGTTAGAAAGGGCTGGATGCTGTAGGGTCGAGCATCATACAGTCTCTTAAATGCAGGAGAAATGGCCAAGGAACGTATAGGATGTTGTCGGTCAGACATGACCTTTGCGTAGTTATTGAGAGACAGCTGCATCCGTCTCAGGTCCAAAGGCACTTGTTGACAAATCGCGTAAAGACTCTGGACGGGTGATGTGCGGAATGCGCCTAAACAGATTCTCAAAGCAGAGTGATGCACAGTGTCCAATCTGCGTAAAACTGAAGACCTAGCAGATCCATACACAACACTTCCGTATTCAATACGAGACAAAATGAGTGCTAGATAGACTCGAAGGAGCGACAAGCGATCAGCACCCCAAGATGTATTTGACAACACCTTGAGGATATTAAGCGATCACTCCCACTTCTTCCGCAAATGTAAAACATGCGGAAGAAAGGTCAACTTTCGGTCAAATAAAACACCAAGAAATTTTATCTCGTTGACCGCGGGTATTAGATGGATAATAGGATCATTGTGAAGGCTAGTCTTCTTGCAAAAATGGACACAGCAGCTCTTTCTAGGAGATATTATAAAGCCATTCTCAGCACACCATGCAGCTATTTTATTAACAAATGTTTGTAGTTGTCTCTCAATTAAACGCATGTTCGATCCCTGGCAAGATATTTGCAGGTCATCTACATACATTGTGCCATGAACTGAAGATGACAGAAGATGAAGCATGGAACTGATGAATAAATTAAAAATGGTTACACTTAAAATTGAGCCTTGGGGAACACCCTCGGCTTGATTAAAAGTATTGGACAAAAGGTGTCCAATACGAACTTTAAAAACTCGGGAGCGTAAGAAATTCTGAAGGAATATCCGAAGATTACCCCGAAAGCCAAAATCATATAATTTACGGAGAATACCATATCGCCACGTACGGTCGTATGCCTTCTCGATGTGAAAGAAAATGGAGACCAGATGATTTCTTCGCACAAATACATGGCGAATTTGGGTCTCCAAATATGTAATATTATCAAGAGTGGATCTCCCTTTACGAAATCCACTCTGATTAATGTGTATACATTTATTTTTTTCTAAGACATATACGAGACGGGCGTTGACCATACGTTCGAGAGTCTTACAAAGGAAACTCGTCAGAGCTATTGGTCGGTAATGTGAAGGTTCTGAAGGATCCTTACAGGCTTAAGGACTGGAATTGCTATTGCTTCGCACCAGAGTGATGGGAATTCGTTTTCAGTCCAGATCCTATTGAACAAATAAAATAAGTTCAACAGGGAATCTGGACTTAAATGTCGAAGCATTTGATGGCTGATTCCGTCTGGTCCTGGGCTGGTATTGTTAGACTGCTGTATTGCTCGCTTCAATTCCAACATCCGAAATTCGCAGTTGTAAGGAAAAGCTTGTCTTTGGTTGAAACGGATTGATGTTTGCTCAGTTCGACTCTTTGTCCTTAAAAACGAAGGACTATAAGAGTCGGAACTTGAGACGTTAGCAAATGTTTCACCAAAGACGTTAGCAATGTCTGCAGGAGAAGAGTATATAGCAGCTCCGGTTTTCAAGACAGGAATTGAAAATTCCGTGTAGATGCCATTGGCTGCTTTAACTTTTCTCCATAATTGCTTACTAGATGTGAAAGATGTGATGGAGGAGACATAGCGAGACCAGGATTCCTTCTGACTTCTACGACGAGCTCTGCGAGCTATAGCTTTTGCTCTCTTAAAGGCAACAAGATTCTCCTTTGTGGGGTATCTCCGGAATAGCCCCATAACTTCCTTTGTTTTTTATAAGTTTGTTGACATTCTTTGTTCCACCATGGTTTGCAACGCCTTTTTGGTGTAGAAGAACTTTTAGGTTTTGCTGCATCAGCTGCACTTATAATTGTTTCGGTGACTTTTTCAACGGCATTATCAATATCATCGATCATGACCATATTATCATCAACAACTGCCAATTGTGTAAATAAAGGCCAATCTGCCCGACTGTACACGTACGTAGGTAGACGTTGTTCTACACTAGTTCCTCCAGTCTGGGAGATGACGAGAGGGAAATGATCGATATTATGCAGATCATTCCCCACTGTTAAATTTAACAATGGCAGAAGTGAGGGGGTACAAATGGCGAGATCGAGAGAATGAAATGTTCTTGTGGGTGTGTGGAAATATGTTTCCTCGTCGGTATTTATCAGACAGAGACAGTTATCAGAAATAAACTGCTCTATCTGACGATCGCGAGAATTCGTATCACTACTTCCCCACAAAGAATTATGTCCGTCAAAGTCACCTACTAACAAAAATGGTGTAGGCAGCTGATCAACTATTTTATTCAGTTCTTCTTGGCGGATGACATCGTGTGGTGGCAAATATAAACTACAGACTGTTATTAATCACGTTGTATGCATTCTTATAGCTACAGCCTGTAGGGTAGTATTTAATGGATGGACAGTGCTGGGGAAGTTATTCGATGTTAATATACAAACACCTCCAGACACTGCACCATCTTCACCACAATCTTTTCTGAAGCATTGAAACCCACGCATAGAAATGTTATTGTTAGACTTCAGGAAACTTTCCTGAAGTGCTATACATGCGGGGTTATGAGCTGATGAAATAGACTTGATGTCATCAAGATGTGATCTTAAACCATGGCAGTTCCAAGAAACAAAGGAAATTATTTTTTAAATAGAAAAGCTCCTCCCCCGGAGCTGGAAGGCGAGTCCTCGATCATTTCCTCGAACGATAAATTATCGTCCGTGGGATGAAGGGAGACAGCATCAGCCTCCAGGGTCATGGCTCTACGGGTGGATAAGGAGGATTTGCGGAAACCCTCCTTTGCAGATTTTAATTTAGAGGATTTATTTCCTCTGAATTTAGCCAAAGCAGCTCTTCTAATGATTGGAGATGTAGATTTTGGCCTTTCAAAGTTAGTTTGGGGTAATCTTGTAACAGGGAGTGACATAGTATCCGTTTGAGTGCTAATAGTTCTGGTGACTTTTTTTGCAGTAGCTGCGTAACTCATTCCAGGTTGCGGTGTGCGAGAGGTAACTATTTTTTTAGCCTCAGGGTAAGAAACTTTATTTTTCACTTTCAAGGTGGTTATTTCTTTTTCGAGTACCCATTGAGGACAGCTACGAGAATAGGAGGGATGGTTACCTTTACAGTTGAGACAAACCTCCTTTGCTGTGCAGGTCAAATTATCGTGGCCCACTGTTGTGCAGCTAGCGCAAGTCAGTTTGCCCCTGCAAGCATTTTTCGAGTGCCCAAAACGTTGGCACTGAAAACATCTCAAGGGATTCGGTATAAAAGGCCGGACAGGTAGATTTAGGTATGCAACTTTAATATTGTCTGGGAGGTCTGGCGTCGCAAAAGTCAAAATGAGATGCTTAGTTTCGATAACTTTACCATGTCCTCTGACAGTAATGCGTTTGACCGCACACACCTTCTGACTTTGCAAGTTTTCCAGAATCTCATCTGTCGGCGAGTACAACAAATCCCTTGCGGAAATCCCACCTTGAGAAAAATTTAAGTTATTGTGAGCCGATACAGTTACCTCAATATTCGCTAACGACCGCATCTTATTTAGCATTGCTGCTTGCGTGGAGTTAGCAGCCTCTACTAGTAAGACACCTGAACGCAACTTACGGATACCTTTGACTTCCCCGATTAAGCCTGATATTCCCTTTTGTATGAGAAAGGGGGACACATTTTCAAAAGTTCCCTCCTTTCTTTTGATAACATAAAATTTTGTATTGTTGTTTGCAAGTTGCTCCCGCGGGAGAGAAGAAAAGTGTTTGTTCTCCATTAAAATTGATATAAAATTTCGGGTTGGTTGGTTGGTTGGTTGATTTTAATGGCGCAAGGTCCAAATATGGACAAGCTGCGCCAGACATCAGTTTGAAATTAATCTCTTTTCTTTAGTCCATTAAAAACTTAAAAATACAAACTTTTAAAATAAAAATATGCATATTTATTATAGTAATTAAAATACTTGTGATGAAATTATTTTAAAAGTCGAGAAAATGAATAAAATTAAAACCTATGATTAAAATATTTATAAATTTAGATAAAATGAATAAAATTAATAGCTTTTAAAAACGCAAAAAGATTGCGATGGGGTGGTTCCCCTAACAAGTCTTGCAATGTTAAAATATCACTGTTAAAAAATATGTTGCGAAAATGGTCAAAATCCGGACAAACAATTAAAACATGATGCACTGTGTATGGTTCATCACACGTTTCACACCAAGGATTTAAGTCACTCAAGAAGAGATGTTTGTGGGTGAAACGCGTGTGACCAATACGAAGGCGAGTCAGTCTGACATCTGCGCCTCGCACAGGCAAAACATGTAATGGGATGATAAATAAGAATATGGAATGGAGTTTGTTGCTGACTTGCATGTTCCAAGATTCCTGCCAAAGAGAATTTACAAAATGTTTTAATCCTTTTCTCACATCTATTGATGGAACTGAAGGCAAAATAGAAGTTGATGCAGACCTCGCAGCCGCATCAGCCTTCTCATTACCATCTATTCCTATGTGGCTCGGTATCCAGCAAAACAGTATCTCGAATCCAGTGCGAGAAATGGAATCAAGCAATTTGAAAATTTTCGACACGACTGGATGGCAATTATAGTTACAATTTTTCAAAGCTTCTAAAACACTCTTACTGTCAGTATATATGCCGTATTTGTGTACATTTGTAGAACTCACATACTGAAGTGCACGGTATATAGCCATGGCTTCAACAGTGAAAATGGAGCAGGATTTGTGAAGGCTGAAACTGAAGGAGGTATTGTCAACATACACTCCACAGCCAACTTGCCTCGCAGTTTTGGATCCATCAGTGTAGATGGGAGTGTACATAGCATACTGACAGCGATGAGATGCATAAAGCTGTTGAAAAATTTCAGGAGTTGTGTCCGACTTTTTATAGTTTTCAAAGGCATTGAGTACTGTAATGCGTGGATAATACCAAGGAGGGTGTACGAAAAGGTCTATAGACTCAATCCGGACATCACATAGGTCAGATAGCAAAAGGTAGGATTTAACACGCGCGAGAAAAGGTTGAATGCTTGATGGTCTAGCATTATATAATCTCGTGAGGGCGGCATTTGGAATCGTAGAATGTAAGGGGTAATGAGATGAGGACATAATGTTTGAATAATAACTAAAAGACAGTTGCATCCGCCGCAGGTCTAATGGTAATTGTTGGCAGATTACATATAGACTCTGGACGGGTGAAGTGCGAAATGCACCTGAGCATATTCTTAAAGCAGAGTGATGAATTGTGTCCAATCTGCGTAAAACGGAAGATCTAGCTGATCCGTAAGCAACACAACCGTAGTCAATGCGAGATAAAATTACAGAGTTGTAAATACGAAGGAGTGATGTGCGATCTGCACCCCAAGATGTATTTGAAAGCACCTTGAGGATATTGAGCAGTCGTTGACATTTCTTCCGCAGATGTAACACATGCGGAAGGAAAGTTAATTTTTTGTCGAAAATCACCCCAAGAAATTTTATCTCATTGACCACAGGGATAGGTCTACCGCTTATGTGCAGTACAGGATCATGGTGAAAACTAGTTTTCCTGCAGAAATGAACACAGCAACTCTTATTTGGAGATATGCTAAGGCCATTTTGTTCACACCAAGCAGTGAGATTGTGTACAGCTGTTTGCAATTGTCTTTCAATTATATTCATGTTTGATCCTAGATATGAAATTTGCAAGTCGTCAACATATAAATTACTATGAACAGAAGGTGGTAATTGATGAAGTATGTTGCTGATGAAAAGGTTAAAAATGGTCACACTTAAAACGCTGCCTTGAGGAACACCCTCAGCTTGGATAAAAGTATTGGAAAATGTATTTCCAATACGCACTCTGAAAAGCCGGAGGGCTAGAAAGTTCTTTATGAAAATGGGAAGATTACCCTTAAAGCCAAGATGGTACATAGTACGGAGAATGCCATAGCGCCACGTACGATCATATGCTTTCTCTATATCAAAGAAAATTGCAACAAGATGGTTTCTCCTTACAAAAGCATTTCGAATGTGGGATTCCAGATCTATTATATTATCAATAGCGGATCGACCTTTTCGAAAGCCACTTTGATAAGGAGGGATGCAATTATTCTTCTCTAAGATGTAAGTGAGTCTAGCATTGACCATACGCTCAAAAGTTTTGCATAGGCAACTCGTAAGAGCTATTGGACGATAACTCATAGGGTCAGAGGAATCTTTGCCCGGTTTCAAAATAGGAATCACTATCGCTTCTCTCCACGAAGTGGGGTATGCATGCTCCGTCCAGATTCTATTAAACAATACAAGTATGTTCAATAATGAATCTGGATGTAAATGACGAAGCATTTGATAAGAGATTCCATCAGGTCCGGGACTGGTGTCGTTTGCCTGGTGTAAGGCAGTCTTTAAAACAGGAATGGAACAATCCTGATAAATACCATTGGCTGCTTTTACTTTCCTCCACAATTGTTTGCTGGATGTCGATGATGTAATTGAAGACACGTAACGAATCCAAGATTCTCTTTGACTCTGGCGTCTTACTCTACGAGCTTGAGCTTTAGCCTTTTTAAAAGCAATAAGGTTCTCCGTAGAAGGGTATCTTCGGAAAATATTCCATTGCTTCCTTTGTTTCTTGTAATATAGTCGGCACTCTTCATTCCACCAGGGTTTTAGATGTTTGTGTGGAGTAGAAGAACTTTTTGGAATAGCTATATCCGCAGCTTTGATTTTTGTGTCAGCGACATATTTAACGGCATCATCAATCACATCTCTCGTAACTCTTGTTTCCGTAATCGTAGCCAATTGCGTGAAGAGTTCCCAATCGGCTCGACTGTACGCATAATTAGGTGGCCTATAGGACACATTATTACTTTCAGTCTGAGTCACGATAAGAGGGTAATGATCGCTGTTGAAAAGGTCATTTCCAACAGCGAAATTCAGCAACGGTAGAAGTGACGGAGAACAAATAGCTAAGTCAAGAGAGTGAAATGTCCGTGTAGGTTCGTGGAAATAAGTCTTCTCATCGGTATTTAGCAGACAGAGAGAGTTATCAGATATGAACTGCTCAATCTGACGACCGCGAGAATTCGTATCATCACTACCCCACAAAGGACTATGGCCGTTAAAATCGCCCAACAATAAAAATGGAGCTGGGAGTTGATCAGCTAAGTCATCTAGTTCCTCTGCTTGAATGATGTCATTTGGTGGTAAATAAAGACTACAGATTGTGATAAGACATGTGGTATGAATTTGGATAGCAACAGCCTGCAGGGCAGTGCGTAGCTGGTGTGCTGTACTAGGGCATTTGTTTGATGTGAATATACAAACTCCACCACTAGCAGCGGCATTACCATCATAATCTTTTCTGTAGCATTTAAATCCACGTATTTTAGATGCAATAGTGGGCTTCAGGAATGTTTCCTGGAGAGCCACACATATAGGATTGTAGTAAGAGATGATGGATTTGACATCATCAATTCGAGGCCGGAAACTACGACAATTCAATGAAACAAAGGAAGTCATTAATGGAATATAAACTAACCATTATCACTATTACTAATGGTCATCTCAGATGAGTCTTCCAAGCTGAAATCATCATCTGAGGGATGCAGCTTAACAGTGTCTGCATCCAAAGCACGAATGGCTTTCTTTGAAAGTAAGGAAGATAATCTATGTCCTTCCTTAGAGAGCTTTAATTTTCTAGCTTTCAAAGATTTAGACTTTGCTGACATTTTTGAGGGAGTGGGAAAAGGCTTGGATGTGTTCGCAACCTTTGAGGGCAAACAAACTGAAGGACATGAGTCGCCTTCTGTCTGAGTGCTACAAGATCGAGTGACCTTTTTAGCAGCAGCGGCATGGCTAACGCCAGCTACTGGAGTCCGTGAAGTTACTAAGCGTCGAGCCTCTGGATAGGATATATTATTTTTAATTTTGAGGGTAGTTATTTCTTTTTCGAGCTGCCAAACTGGGCAAGTTCGAGAATAGGCGGTGTGATGACCTTGGCAATTGACGCAAACTTCTTTAGCATTGCAGGTTAGACTGTCATGGCCAACGTCAGAACAACGGGCGCAAGTTTGTTTACCCCTGCAAGCTATTTTAGAATGCCCAAAGCGTTGGCATTGAAAACATCTGAGAGGACTTGGGATATAAGGCCGAACAGAACACCGCATATAAGCGACTTTAATGTACTCTGGTAAGTCTGGTGTCGCGAAAGTCAATATAAGATGTTTCGTATTTAGCACAATACCATCTCTCTTAATAGTTATTCTTTTGACAGCATAGACTTTCTGGTTTTGCAGTTGTTCGAGTATTTCATCTGTCGGCGTGTGAAACAAGTCCTCCGCAGAAATAACACCTCGAGAGAAATTTAAATTGCCATGCGGCTCGACAGTAACCGCTATATCAGCAATGGCTTGCATTCCCTGCAGCAGCAGAGATTGTTTTTCGGACCCAG
>JAPDSC010088623.1:0-10684 GCA_026290005.1 Latrodectus geometricus | reverse complement strand
ATATATATATATATATATATATAAACATATATATATATATATATATGTTTCTTTCTTCTATTTATTTTATATGATTAAAAGCATATCAAATCTAGGATCATTACAGTCTTGTGGCATCTCTGTCTCTCGGAAACGTGAGATCGTGATTTCAACCCCAATCACTATTAAACTGTGGGAGACAATCAAATTTTTCTGTAGGCATTTATTTGATTGGATGCTTGAAAACATCTATGATTGTCCCTCTCGCGAAATGCAAATACCATCTTATATAAAATGAAATGCAACTCCAAAGAAAATCCAAAGTTTACTTTATGTACTCCTTAAATTTTTTGGATATTTTTTAACCCCAAGATAGCCTCCAAAATGTTAATAACAAAATGGAAACATTTAAACTAAGTTAGTTAAAACGTGGAAAAATACTAGAATTATCAGAAATTAAATTGTTTCGCCAAATGTTTTGGGAAACCAAGGAATACCTTAATATACACTTTACCCCCGAAACCATAAATGCTGGTATTCTTCCAAAAATAATAATAATTTGTAGAAATGTTTTCTATCTGAAATTAACTATATAACAGCATTATTGATGATGCATTTAGTTTCAAGAAATTATTACTAAAGTTTTTTAATATTAATTTACTTACAGTTTATAAGGCGTAGAAAACATCCGAAAATAACTATAGTTAATTATAAATATATATATCAATACCTTTTAAAGGAATGTATTCTTGAAAGTCATTATAATTGAATTTTTTATGTAAAAAATAAAAAAAAATTGTATTATGATAAAAGTGAATTTTGTTTTCTTTGATTTTACAATTTATTTTAAGTCAAAAGTAAAAAAAATAAATAAATAAAAGGCCCTGATTTTCTACAGTTCAATATGCGTAACAGTGCTTATTACTTTTCTTGAACATTATGCATGCATAATGTTAATTTCAGTTATATATTTATAGTTATATATATATATATATAACTGGCTTCAAGTGATATATATATATATATATATATATATATATATATATATATATAACTGGCTTCAACAAAGAAATTCTCGGAATTTCTATTAAGAGCTTTCTCTTATTTCTCTTACAAGATTTTTTAATTAAAATGATAAATTAGCAGTTAAGTTATTAATACATTATTTTAATCTTATATACTTGGAAATTATTTATTTACGTAATAAATTTTTCAAATTTTTATATGCATTTATTATTTTAAAAGTAACAATTTTAAATATTTTATTGATTATATTTAAAAGTGTTATTTTAAATGATAGATGGATTTTATGACTACATAGTAATGACTACATAACATAAATTCTATAAGCATAATTCAATATTTAAACTTATTTTTCATTTTGAATATAAATGTTTTTAGAATCCAAGATGTATATCATTTTATTAATAATTAATTATTTAGAAAAATATCATTGATTTTTTCTTTTTGGGATTAAGATGCAAAGTTTGCGTATTTTTAATAAGTTCTATATTTAGTAATATCGAGGAATAAAGTATGATAGAGCTTTTCTCATTTTTTCTCGAAATTAATTTACGAATTACCTTTGGAAGTTATAATAGCAATGAAAAAAAAATCAGCTTTGAACAGATATATGATGTCACAAATTTTTTTAAAAAATTAATACAAGAAAACAATTTTTTTGCTTGCATCATCATCATCATCTCTCTTCGGTACATATTTCCACGGAAATGAAATCTCGCCAAATATTGCATCGTTGCGATAGCACAATCACATTTTATATATTTATTACATTTATTTCATTTTTACTGACGCTATATAGCTTTTTTAGTGCATTGTTTTAATTTTATGCTTAAAAAGTAAAACTATGAAATAAAATGTAAATTAAAAATTTTAGCTATTTGTATCAATGAAGATATAAATTAACTGCCCTGTTTTCTCTTTCACTTATTTAAAAGAAATAATTTAAAAATTGCAACATTTTTGGCGACATTTCTTTTGGCGAAAAAGATTGACGGGATATAATACGTAAATATACCTATTTTTTCCCCTATACGTGAATCTTTTCTTTTCAAATTTTTTCTTTAAGCTGAAAAACATGAAGATATCACCCTTGAGAAATATTCAACACATTTAGTTTTTCGAATATGTCGCTCAAGTATATCAATTTACACATGGTTGTGAAGCAGCAAAATTGTTGGCTTTCATGTGATCATTTTATTTTGGGAAGATTTCTTGTATAAAAATACTAAATAGTGCGTTGTCACCTAAAATCTCACGCTAGTTACTGTATTATATAAGCTACGTATACTTGATTCCCAAATCTTTTTGCATTGGATTTTGAAAATTCTGGTTTTAGGTTGCATAGTTTTTATGCTATTTACCATATTTATTACACATTCAAGAACAAGGTTAAGTGGAAGCCTTAGCAATTTCGATATTAGTTCTCTGTGAAGGAGGCAATGAGTCCACAAATATTTAGAAATTTTGTAACGAATCAGTGTTAGTTGTCTTCTGTATTGATCATAATTTTATCAGCCCCTGTGCTGATGCTCACCAATAGCGTCAGCCCATATGCTAACAGCCCAGAATAACTTAGTCTTTTTGTTGCTCACAAATAACCCAATTTAAATTACGGAATCGATATTAGATAAATTTATAACAGTAGGATATCGAATACTTTCAGATCTTGTACTTCCTGTAAACATTTTATAAGGTAAAAGATCATGAACAACAAAACTATCATTAAAACATATGTAGCTGATGCGGATAATTATCAGTGTCTGTACATTCATGCAGTTGTCGTTCAATTATTTAATTTTTTTTTAAAATAATTTAATCATTTATATCCTGAACTATGCTGGATTGTTTGACTGAAACTGTTTGATAATGGAATATTCACCAGAAGTTTTCTCGAATTTTTTCCTCTCCTAATGCAATCCAATCACATCCATAGTTGTCAATTAAAAGAAATCTCCTGCAATTGTTGGGTCTTTTCGTTACTCTGTATGCCTAACTGAATGACATCAAGAATGCTTTCTTAATTAAAACTTTTTTCGGTAGTCCATAGCTTTAATTTTTCTGTTAGATCTATATTCACGTAGATTTTCGATCATGTTAAGATGCATTATTTGAGAGCGCCAGCAAAATATATTAGGATCCATTTTCGGATAGAACTTTTAAACGGATCACACAGAAGAGTCTGTCTTGATAGTTAGCAAGAAATGAAACTAAAATGCTAGTAGTTGCTCTCGTTTTTGCGTTTTTTTTATTATCTTCTTTTCACACATGACATACCTCGATGCATGATCTTAAACAGTACTTGCATAATCGGTTTGTTGCATTATAAATCTATCAACTTTTATGGATACTATATGTACAGTTTTCTTGGAACACAACAATCACAGCGACCACTTCCAATACAAATTTTATTGTTGTACCTGTCCAAATAATTAAATGTTCTGGGGAGTTGAAGGTAAGAAGTGAAGGAATGTCGCCATTTTCGTTTAGACGGTACTCTGTGACTATAGAGAAATAATGTTTTTTTGTGAATGACATTGTCAACTTTTTCCATTACCATATACATATATAATTTTTATCTGTGCGGGTTTAAAGCTTAAGAAACCTAATACCATGAGTACAACCATTTGCTTTTAAATTTTTTTAAAAAAAGTTGCGAAATTTGAAGTATTATGTGTTGTTGAAAAATTTTAAATGAATATTACAAATGTGAATGTGCCAAACACACTAAGAAATTTCACAAAATCATATTCGTCATCTATATACTTCTGCTGTTTTTTTTTTGTGTGGATTGTAAGTTTATTAGCATAGTTTATTCCCATTACTTTAATTTAAAGACTGAATAATTGTTCTTACACTCAGGAAGGAAAATAATTTTCGTTCCCTTATTTTTCATCGTAATTACGAAGGGACATTCATCTTAATAAATCTTAATTATATTATCAAGCTTGGAACAATTTATCTGCTACTTTTTCATTAGTTATACCAGTATGGTGTTCTCGATGTGTGTTAGAGAGATTAAATTCTTAAGGAAAAAAAAAAAATTTGTTTTCATTTATGAATTGGACAATGTCTTTCGACTAAGTCCAGAATTGTAAATGCTTGAATTTCTGCAAGTATGTTTCTAATTGAGTGCAGATATTTTTGGTCTAAAGGAAAAAAATATTTGAATGTAGTGAATAATTACAATTTTTTGAATTTTATTGATGTAGTAAGATTATTAAAATACAAGCAAAAAATCTTCAAAACTATACTGACATAGAAAATATCAAAGATCAAAAAGTAAGAAGTACCCTTAGAACAATTTTCACTTCGTAACGAAAAATCACTTGTTTTATTATTACTGCATTCCATGTTATTTATGGTTCAATGAATACATATCATTTGAATCATAGATGAACTAAAGTAGAAGAGTCGGACATGGCTAAGTGGTAACTGTTTTCTGACTTCTAATTTGTTGGTCCCTTGTTCGAATCAGTTATGGGTCATAGGCGTTTCTTTTCTCTCTCTACGTTTCCTTGTCCTTTCTTCTCAGAATGAATGTGGCCCACCCTATAAAATGGTTTTGTGATGGTGTGAAGAGGGTAATGCTACTCACCTCCGTGACTTGGGTTCACATGTACCCACTGGGTAACGCTAAACGAGTAGTAGCTTTCGGCCTTGTTGTGACGAAGTGCCGGCCGTTAGGAAAAAAAAAAAGCCAAAGTGGAAGATAAGGAAATGAATTAATATAATTAAAAAATAAATTATTAAGATTCAATTCTGTAACAGATTTCTGAATTTTATATTTCTTAAAAGATTTTGAATTTCTCAATTTAAATTTACTGACTATTTCTCATTATACAAGTATTTCTTCCAAAAATAAGATATTTGAAATCTAGGACATGATTTGCGTAAATACGTAAAAATTTTATCCATGGAATTTGCATCTACGCCAGTGACTTGCGTGAGCACTCAAGCTGAGACAATAACGTGTTGTCTAGAACTTATAAGTTCATGTTGCTGATATTTGTCCTGCATTTCAATAAGGTCATATTTCTTGGCAATGCAAACATTTTGTTTATCTAATCGGATTTTATGCATTTTAAATTTTGTGCATTATTTTTAAACGCATTCTTTTGGAAACGCAATCTCTTCCTCGCTCTAGAGGATTGACGATACTTCAGATTTATTTTAAGATATTCAGGTAAATCAATAAAGATAGCTCAAAATATAAAAATAAATGTTAAAAATACTTGAATGATATAATTTTAAATGTGTAAGGAATTAAAAAAATAAATTCAAATAATGTTTTTCATTAAGTTTTACTTGGTATTTTGCAAATGTTATTAACATCATACAGAAGATAGTTTTAGAAAGTAAAGGTAATGCAGAAGTGTTACACATGAAATTTTGATAAAAGTAATAATTGATTAGTAAAAACTATTGTCTTGAAAAAAATTATTAAAAAATGTTTTCAATACATATAGTATACGCGTTTTATTAAAAATCCAATGAAATTAGTCTAATTAATTACGACAGCACGAAGATTCAGACCTCTAAAAGACATTTGATAATGACATAAGAAAACTTCTGTATGCATTGATAGTTGTAAATAAATTTGCCAACCAATTCATTTTACTCGAAATATAAATTTTTTTATTTGATTACTTGACAAATTAAAATTTAGTAATTAAAATTTTTAATGCTGCGAATCATTTGCCATTTGTAAAGAAACACATTAATTTTTTTCCTATTAAATTCTTTGTGAGCATCTATTTTTTTTTCTTTTTTAAATAGTGCTATAATTTAAATCGGAGACAGAAAATCCCCTTTTATTAGACTGTTATATCATTCAAACCATTTTAATTCATTAAGTATTAGGTTGGGGAAAAAGTAATCCATTATTTTTTCGGCAGACGTCTGTAGTGATCGATATCTCGTCAGGTATATATCAAACAATTGCTGATTTATGCTCGTTGGAAAGGTGACCGTTAATCTGCTCTTTAGGTCCCCTGCTCTGCCAACTTGGCGATAAATGCACCAAGCGTGGTAAACCAGACGTTTTTATACCTAATCAGCATTTTATGGCAACCTCCGGAGGAAATAATTTGCATTTTTTCGCGCATGCTCATTAATTGGTTTTTTCTTTTAGCATTTTCATTGGTCGTTAATTAGTTTCAGTATGAAAAAACGGTCATTTTCATTGGTTGCTAATTAGTTTAAAATCGTTAAAAATCGTATTCCATTATCGCCATGGCAACAGCGTTTTTAAAAACCCGCCAAGTACGGGACCCACAGCACACTTTCGCCAAGTTAGCAGAGTAGGGGACCTAAAGCGCATTTTCACCAAGGTGACATTTGACATTTAAATATCCTCTTGCGGTTTTTTGTTTGATTAATTCAGTTACGAGTACAAGGTTTTAAAAATGGAAGACAACAAACAGAAAATTCGATACATTTTCCTTTTTCTCTTGTAACGGCGAAAAAGATAGCCAGGTGGTTAAAATTGTGAAAGGTGTTTATCGTCCTATATAAGACTGTAACAACCAGTTACGTACAATTTTTGTTTCGTCGATTCCGTTCGGGTATTTTTGATGTTAGAGATGCACCTCGCATGTGGATACAGCATCGTCGAAAATGTCTATAAAATATCAAAAATGATCGAAGTTAACCGCATGTCAGCAGTCGTAAAAATCTAAAAATCTAAAAAGACCTAAAAATCTACATGAAAGCTGTTTTAAACCTTTTTACAAAGCGAATCCAAAAGAAGTTACATAAAGTTCACGTAAAAATAATGGATTTCTTTTTCCCCAACCTAGTATAATTTGTTGCATCACAAAATTATTTAAAAATTATAGTTAAAATTTTGAAGAAATAGAAATTTTAAATTGTTGGATATTTTATAAAGCAAACAAAATAGCATGTAAATTTAAATTTATTTGCTTGTGAAGAAATATTTAAGAAATATAAAGTTTTTGCATACATATGAAGTTTAATGGTAATACATCCAACACTAGGTTTAGTTCTGGGCTGTGAATCAGTAATATTGTAGAATACAATCGACTTCAACACTCTGTCATGTTTTGTTAATTCTATATCACCTGCACTATTAGATAAATGAAAGTCAATATCTGTACTGAATTAATAATTTTAATTACCGATATTCTGCCTGATGATAGCCGTTGCGAAAAAATAAGTCAAAGACTAGATCAGAAAACTCTTAGTAGAAAATACTTATAGCTCACATGATAAAGAATATGAGTATATATACTTGAAAATAATAGAGAAAATCCGAAAATAAATTTAATCTAGATGTTACGATTTTCTGATGCGATCGAAAACGCTGAATAAAAATAACAGACTTAAATACTGGTTTTAAGATTCGTTTTTTTTTTTATTGATACGACAGACCATTGTGGACCAGGGCCTTCCTCAGAAGTCTTTTCCTTTCTATTCTAGCCAGGTTACTGTTTATAGTAAATCCTAAGATTTCAAAGTCTTTTTCAGCTCTATCTATTCATCTTAATCTAGATCTTCCCCTAGTTCTGGTTCCTATTGACCTGTACGTGAAGATCTTGAATATCATGGGGAAGGATTAATACGGTAGATATCTTTGGAATTCTTGCAGAGGAACTGATTTGTTCTCTCAAAGATTAGCAAGTTTCAGCGAATTATCATGAGTACAGCATGAGATTAACGAGTTCTGCTTTGTAAAGATTCGAAGTCTAGATTATTGTATTTTCGAAACATATTTTCTATAAAAAATTAAACCATACCCATACTGCCCAATTTGAAACCTAATATCGATGTTTTATTGGACCAACTTTTGCTCGGATAACAACTTATTTATTTAAGTATCGAGTCTATATGATTCTGAAGTGAATTTATATCCAACATTGCCACTATGTAGAGGCATAGGCTATATGCAGCTTTTTAGATATTGTAAATTATGTAGAAGAGGAAAATTATCGAGTTTGTCACATTGCAAGTTGCACTCAATCTTTCAACATATCTCGGTATCTTATGATTATTGTTTAATCACGAGGAACACCAGGGCTATTATTCCTATGTCAACAAAACATATCTTATATCATAATATTTCTACCAGATCTTAGCACAGTGCGAGTAACGCAAGATAAGTTCATGTCCTGGTGTGGTTTTTGCTCCATTCGATGTCGTCTTTCAGCGCAAAATAAAGTGTAACGCCAGACATCCGATTATATTATCAATTTCTCATCCTCAGAAGCTCAGAGTCTTACTTACCAACAGCACTGTAAATGGATGTTTTCATTTCGAGAATTCCAGAATCATGCAGATAGGATACCCAAACGAATATAGCTGTTATGTGTTATAAAGGTTGTGCAACAAAATATGGATCTTGTGTTCCTAATTCATTGGCAACTTGTATATGTTTATTTCAATGTTTATATACAACATATATGCAGAAAACACATTAATCTAAAGCTTGATTTCTTTGTAAATCAGAACTCTCCTTCTAACTCGCTTTCGGGACAATTTAATGCAGTTTCAATTCCCTGAGAGAAATCAGTTGGTCCAAACGTATTACAAAGAGATCTCGAATGAGACATCAATGTTCAAAGAAGGAGTCAGACATTGTTCCTCCCTGATAAACACTTACGGTTAAGCTTGTTCCAAAGTAATTAGTGAGTAAGTATGTACTTGTTACTTTATAATCGTACTCGCTTGTTACGTACTCAATTGTACTTAAAACATATCGCGACTCGCACTAACTTTATTACAGGAAGTAACGAGTATTTGGGAAAAAAGTACTGATTACAGGTTGTTACATTAAAGTACTGATTTCAGGTATTTCTTCCCATCCCTACTTACGATCCAAGATTGAAGACATTACCATGAAGACATTACAATGGTTTGTTTAAAAGAAAATAAATGCTTGAAAAGTCTGTGATATAATAGAAACAAAAATGCTGAAGATATGAAAATATTTCCTTCATAATTTCAATTCCAAAACAACTTTTGAGAAATAATTGTATAAAATTTCTTATATCATTTGATAAACTGATGGTAGAGCTAAAAGTTTGAATGTTATTAGTTATTATAAAAAATTATTTAGTTATTTTAACATTCTACAACCGATATATTATATTTCCGAAAGTAGTTGAATAAAACGAAAATTTTAAAATTAAATATATGAGCAAGTATATTTATATATGACTATCTTTCTCATTGTTCCAAAAGGGAACCCTATATTTTCAGAAAATTTTTCATATTTCAAATATTTGTTATAATAAAATATATTAATTCATTTAAATTAAAAATAAAAAACGTGAAATGTTTGCAAACTGTACATCTTCGGTTATACAAAAAATTGTTGAATTAGGAAAAAAAGATAAAAAAACGTTGATATACTGTTCAAAATATTTTTTAGATATATTTTGAGTATATTTTGTAGCCGTGTTAATTTTTTTCGTAAGATTTTATTTGCTAACATTTAGTAATATAGATTATTATACGGCCACCAGGCGTCTCTGGGTGGAATGGGTGATGTACGTCCTGAGTTTTCTCCTGACAGAGCCACCCAAAGCTTGAAGGCCATTATATTATATCTAGCTAATGCTATATAGCCAGGTGACTATAGCGGAGTCAAATTTATATCTTTCTCTGGTGCTCAGGGTAGTAATACCAAAAGAAGCCGTCACATTTACCTTACGTTTTTTATGAATTCGCATTTATTAAAGCATTATCAGAGTTCTCCATTATACATTTCCAATGGATACCATCTCATGTTAACCTCAAATATAACGACATCGCCGATGGGCTGGCAAAAAATGGATCATCTCTACCTCTGTGTCCTACTGAGCCTTTGATTTTCCTGGAAATTTTCTCCAGGAGTAGGGCTCCAGTTAATTCATCTGGGAAAATACCGCCTTCTCATCATTGGTACTGTGACTCTGGCCTTGGAGGTGCTTTGAACTTTGGTGGTGAAAGGCATGACCAGACAGCTTTGCTTAGGCTCCGATCTGGTCATCTTAGGACTTTAAGGTTTTCCTGCGGAAACAAAGTCTTTTCCACTTGCACAAAAAGCAACATTTAAGACGCCAGTGCCAAAGATTTACTGAAATGTATTGACTTTTCACAGAGTGACTTTCTGCGCAAACTTTGTGCAGTCCTTGAGAAGTCGAGGGTGGAGGCAGTCGTGGACTTGATCTGATACAAAATCAGGGGATTAAAAAGAGGATGATATTGAACTTAAAAAAAATTATTCAGAAATCATCGAAGTAGCGTTTTTACATATGAAAGAAAAATGCATTTAGTTTGTGTTATAAAAATAAAATTAGATACAAATAAATAGAGTTAAAATAAAAATTAAAAAAAAATACTTTTCAGATAATATTCTTTCTTTAGATGAGTTAAACTGTAAAATGTGTGTGACATTAAGCACTTAACATTTTTTTGTTTGTATTCCTTTGGTCTATTTCATCTGTTACATCTCAAATATACATTGAGGACATTTTTCTTAAAAATTATTTTAACTATAAATTGATATTAAGGAATTAGGAAAGATCGATGATATTTGAAGTTAATATATTGAAAAAATTGAATGAAATGAATGATACATTACATTGAAATCTTCGTCTTAAATATTTGTTTTGAATGATTTTGCATGATTTATTTTGAATGATTTTACATGATTTGTTTTGAATGATTTTACATGCTTCCA
>JAPDSC010088621.1:0-20011 GCA_026290005.1 Latrodectus geometricus | reverse complement strand
TATAAATTTGAGTGTTTGATAAATTATAAAAACACACTTAATAACAGTAAATAATGAGGCAGTTATTACAAAAGTAAATTAGCTTTGAAAATAGCAAATAAATGACTTTTTTTTAGTTCAATTGTTGAATATTCCTAAGAAATTTTAGTGCAGTTTTTAAAAACAAATTTTAAATGAAGGGAGCTGATTCTTTTTTATAGCTCTTTTTCTCATCATATAACCTTATCATATTCATTCTTGCCAAATTCCCCGCCAGTGTAGATAATAAGACAGACTTAAAAAAAAATTGAAATAAAAACTGGAAACCCCCACCTTTCCAAATCACAAGTGTTTCCGGGAGCACTCGGGGTCCGCAATGAGGCTTTGGAACACTTAAGCAACATTCTCTTTCCGACGTCAGGCGTTTCGAAATTTTAAAAACCGCAAGAGTGAAAATACTCGACAATGAGAATTGCGCAAAAAAGTGAAGAGTACCGCGATGGCATCGATGGGGCAACCCTTTGCAGGGGCGAAGAGAAAATCCCACAATAAAAGAACGGGCGCAGGGATTTGCGTGTTTGCAATAAGGATATGCTGTCCTGCCCTTCTTCCACCAGAGCGAAGAGAATGAGGAAGTTTTGAAGAGGCAGAGAATATTTACGACTTCCCTCTCACTCCACCCCCTCCCCTGCACGATGACATGATTTTGTATAAGCGGTATGAGTCCCTAATCATCTCCTTCCAATTCAACTCTTGAAGAAGGAGACTTCATGTTTTTGAAATGAGAAGAGAGAATTAGTTTTCTACATAAGAATAGTTATTTCTTATAGAGATGTTGCCATCCTATTTTTGCACCAAATTCTGAAGAAATCAGTAAGGAAGGAAGATAAATTTCCTGCCAACGCCTCTTACTTTTTTATACCTAAATTTTAAATGCTGATTAGTAAGATTTGTGCGAAATGAACGTGCCTGATTGACTTTTTAAGGAGAGAGCAGAGATAAATGTTAATTTATTTGACATCATTGTTTATTTATTTGGCGATGACCTAGAATTTACAGTTAAAAGTATATTCCTGGTGACCTACTCGTAGAACAGTGCTCTTTGGAGTTTAAGGTCTATGGTTTGATTCTAATCACCGTTATCGTGAAAATACATGCTGCACTTCTGCATGCACATCTGTCAGGCAGTGGTGGTGGTGGTGGTGGTGGCCTGATTGGTTAGGGCGTCCTTCACATTACCCAAGGGTAGTGAGTTCGAATCCCGGATTAACCTAAGATCCATCGTGTTCGCTATAGGTGGCTGGGTCATTTTAAATATGTCATGGTCGCAATATCCTCCATATGAAATGATACCTCTGTCGGTGACAGGCCAAGTATTGGGAGTCCTCTGCTTGATCCTTGCTTCTAAACTGCAAAAACTCTTACCCGGCTGTTTCCGTTTAATTGGTAGAGCTCAACTCAGAGATAAGTACAAGTAATCATGCTGGTACAACAACACTATCTGTCAAATTGGGTTCTTCGAAATTTTCCAGGTTTTTTCCTTATTACACGTGAATACGGCCTAGGATCTATGAAAAATCTACCCGAAGAGCAATTTACGAGGTGAATGGTAAAATGCCCGCTGTGCAGGATCAAAATGTGATTCCTGGGGCTAACCATAGCCTCGCGGTAAGATAGCTCTTAATGCCTGGCTCAACTCGGGTAGGGCTCGTGAACAACAGAAAAACTCCTGGACCATTCACTGAACAATGAGAGAGAAATAGGTTCTATTGGAGATTTCCAGTTTTCATTTCTTGCGAGGCGTAAATAAGGCATAACATCTATGAAAGGACCTTTTAAGAAGGATTGTAAATGGTAAAAATTTCTTAAGCAGTGCGTTTTCCCATGGCCCTTCACTCCGATTCCTTAGAATGAAATTAAATACACAAACTGTAGAACTGAATGCCAAAGCGTAAACCTTGAACTACCAGTTGGTATATTGTTTGGCTTGATCGTCGCTAAATGGTTATTTTTTTATACACGAGGGCTAATCAAACTAGGACCTATACTTTTAAGTAGATTCTGAACCATTACAAAAATACCTGCTCATGATAGGTTTTAAACCCATGGATAGTTGAATCAAAGACCAGATCGCTAAGCTATCAGTATGCAAGAATAGGGAATAATGACTTATAGGCAGATAGTTTTAGTTCAAAATGTTGATATCGATCATGTCATTAGTTTTGGTGAAAATAGTGAGTTTCTTTTGTTAACTCAAAATAAGCACACGTCTAAATTTCAGAAAGATTTTGATGTGAATTTATTATAAGTACTAATTATTTTATCCCGAAGTTTTCAATGACTTCAAAAGTTGAACTTTATTTTAAAACCTTTATTGAATGATCAGGCTTGTAGTCCATCATCTTACGAGTTCGATTTCCACATCGAAGGAATCTTTCTTTTATAATCAGAATGCAGTTTAAATTCTATCTCAGTTGTAACTCATTCTACTTCAACTGTAACTCTTGTGGATGAAAAAAGACACTAATGAAATGAAAATAGAATCTGAAAAGTTAAATGAAACTTAAAAATCTGTTACTAAATTTAAGATTTTTCACAATCACACGGTAGCAACTGGATATGATATATATTTACTATTGTCTCTTTCTGACGATTGTGAAGGAACTATCCACTGCTTCATAATTTTGAAATATGGTTTGGTGAAGAAGTCGTCACTTGAGATAACATCCTTCTCTCAAAAATGTTCTCTTAAGAAAGGTTATTGGACAGGAATTTTTAATGTGTTCTCGTTGTTCTAACAGATTGTTTTTGTTTATTTACTGAATTCACTGTAATCCGATTAAAATATAATTCTCTTTCCGATCGACTAATTCCTTTCTGTTTTCATATGATGTTCACCAGTGGCTCAGTAGCCGCTTCCTGTTATTATTAGAAAAGAGAAGCATCGCTTGTCACGGGCAGTGATTCACTAAATTGCTGGAGGTCTGTAATTTAGAGACGTGTCTACGTCCATGTGTGACGTCCAAAGTCCTTCCGCTGGTGTGGTGTGGATGTGGTGTCAACTCTGTGTGACCTCGTCACCTGATCCTAGTTCAGAAGGTCGAGGCAGTAGGTGATTTACAAGCAATCCAAACTTCTTAAAGTACTGTTCAGAGATCATCTGCACCACTATGTATGTGTGTGCTCGCATAGAGATTATTAACGTCCCTGGATATAAATAAATTACAAAAAAAGATAATGCACCACTTTAAATATTACAGGATGGATTCACTGTAAGCTAGGGCTCTCTACAGCATAAAAGGTCACGACATCGATCCCAACCACTGGTGAACAACAAAACAATCATATTTCATCACGTGGTGTAAAGAATATTTTGGTATCTTAAATTACTTTTCGGGTGTAATTCCACATCGTGATATGCTATTCCGGAGAACCTTTCATAGATAGTAAACTGTATTCACGTGTTACAAGGGAATAGATACTGAAAACTCGTCAGCACATTCCTCACGATAGACGTGATTGCAGAAGACAGCTATGCAATATCCAACTTTTGTTGTTCAAAAGAGTCTGGGATCGAATCCAAGAACTTATGTTCTGAACAACGCATTCTAACCCCACTAAACTAGAGTGAACCTGTAAGACAGATGGTAAACCTCGGCTCTCTGCATCTACGGCTATCGAAGTTGGATTTTTCCTGTCTTTACCTTTTGTAACACATTATTATGGTTCTCTATTCCATAACAAGTTCTTCCCGAAGACCATAAAATGCGTTATGCAATTAGAGTGTCCATTACTGGACACTCTAATTGCATAACGCATTGTATCTCCCAAATTGGCTTACAGTTGGACATTTCATAGATAGTAGGTGATATTGACGTGTAAAAGAGGAGGAACCAAGAAGGAAACCGCCAAGCATCCACTCCGAAAGACATGCAAGAAAATCTCAGAAGAGCAACTTCTGTCACCTCGTTGTTCAGTAATGGCTAAGATCAAACATAGGACGTTTCGCTCTGATGAGAACCTTCCTAAAACTAGACCACGATTTGCCCAAGTGGTAATGACTTTTTTGACACAGTGTAGTGGACAATCTAACGGCGGAAGGCCATTGTAAGACATTTTAGAATTCATTGCATAAACTGCCTTGATATTGGGCTGTTTTCAAGTATCGCAAGGGATGAAACCCAAAAAACTCCTTAACTTCCATGCAAACGAATGAGCATGCAAAAAGTAGAATGCACACCATTCATCTCCGGTTGTTCTATAGTGTTTGGGATCGAACTCTGGACCTTATGCTTAGAAAAGCGATAAGCCCCCGCCAGGCCACTGTGAGATATAGGAAGTGACATTTGAAGTGACTGAGAGTCCAATTTAGAATAGTGTCAGATGAATCAGCCCAGTTGAGCAAAAATGACACAAAAAATAAAAAATATAAAAACTGAAATCTGATTTACCTCTTAATCGGACAAACATACAGTCAAAAAGATGGAGCACGAACCCGACAACTGATTTGAATACATGCAGATATCTTCTCAATATAATATGAACTTTAATAAATTTTATACAACTTACTACATTTTCTTTCATTACAGTGTGCCCTTAGGTTCTCTAAGATGAACCAATATATATGAACCTACATATTGATTCTATATTTGAACCTATATATCCTGAGAACCTAAAGACACTGAATGGAAACTTAGAGAGTTTATATACACTTGATAAATAGTTAATTAATCAAAAACTATCTCAAAAACTTGAGTGACATGACATCTCATCGAATATTAACCCCGTAGTATGTAATGATAAATAAAACTTGTTTCAGTCATCAAAATATATAATTTTCCCTTTCTTTTGATATAACATCTTATTGCATAAAGTGTTTTCTGTTTTTAATAGGCACTGTTACTCGTAAAGAAAAGAGAATTAAAGATCGAAACTCAAATGCAAAAAAAGAAAGAAAATTGCTTTCCAAATATTTTTACATCTGCTTGTAAACAACGCTCCTTGTCAAGTATGTAGTTTAAATAAAGGAATTTTACAATTGAAGCACGAAATATTCCCCCCTCTCTCCACCACTTTTCGTTTATTTAAATACCAAGCGACTTGATCCACTGTTGCCAGCGACATGACTTAAATATTTCCTCCGCTGAAGAATAGGGAAAAAGGTGGGGGAGAAGAGAAGAAGTAGAAGTAGCAGAAGTCGAAAAGCAAATGGAGTGTGAAATAACGCTGTAACCTCCTCTGTCCTCCCCTCCCCTCCCTTTCAACTGCCGAGTATTACGAAAGAGGGGGAGTCATTCAAACATCTTTCCCCCCTCTTGGACCACCATTTTTTTCCATTTTGATATTTACGACAAAACTGCAAAAGGCCGTCTCTTAAACCTTGAATTATTGCCATTTTTGTATATTGATTGAGCGGGGGGGGTCAGCTCCCCTCCCCTCATAGCTGTTCTTATGACGTCACGTCGCGCCGCAAAATAGCCACCGAATAGCACATGGTCTCTGCTGGGAAAGAGAATGAAGCCCTCTTGAGAGCTTTTGTTCGAGCAAGGATTTGAAACAAAAATGATAAAAAGGGGAAAAAAGGAGGGAAAACGATGGAGAAAATAGGGAAATCGCTCCTTATTCAATGTCTTTCTTTTTTGCATTTTTTACTTCGGAAATACAAAGAAGCCCATACCTGGAACCTTTTCTTTCCTTTAAGAGTGGCGATAGTTCTTTTAAGAATTTTATGAGAATTCACTGATTTTTTTTTATGGAAAAAAAAGTTAAGCTTTATTTATTTATTTTTTTAATATTGTTTGATTGTGATTGATTTTATTATTTATTGAAAGGTTAGATAATTTATAATAATTTTAAAAGGGGCTGTTCATTTTTTTTCCCTTCTAAATTTCTTTAATGAACAAAGCTTAAGTATGTCATCTCATGGTTTCAATATCCTTCACTTCATTCAACTAGATATAAAATAGCTTTTTTCCCCTTAACTAACAAAACTAGATGGAGTATATTTTGAAACATATAATGATAACTGAAAGATAGATCAGTGTGACTAAAACTTCTCATATATATGATTTAAATACAAAACATTTCAGAACGAATAATATAGAACAGTCAGTGAAGAAAACAAAAGTGATATAAAACTCGTAATATCAACAACTTGGTTATTCTCCCCAGAAACTCGTATATTCTCTTGCCCAAATTAAACTCGTAAATTCTGGGCAAAATCATTATCTTTGAAGGATTCTAGATATGATTCCCGCCATTGTAGCAACTGCTGGTGAAATGAAAAGCTAAAAATGAATTAAAATTTTGATTTCTGTTTACTTTGGGTCACGGTGTGTGCTTGGAAATTTTCCCTTTGCTTCGCTGTCAGTTAAAGCACTTTCAACTAGGAATTACAGTTTTGACACTGCGTAGTGGAGAGCTCACTGATTTTTTTGTTTTTTAAGTATTTTAATTTCCACCGCATAAATTGATATTTAAAAAAAGACTTTTACGTCTTATGTACGTAATACAAGAGAGGAAACCTGGAAAACATCCAAGCACCCTTCCCAAGAGATGTGAATGCAGAACATCTATCTCCCATCATTCAACTATGACAGGGATTGAACAAGGGGCCTTTGAAAAAGCTGTCCTATCATTAAGCCACGAGGAACGACAATCATCCCTTTAGAAATACTTTCAGAAATACTTTCAATTAGTTAAATATTAGAAATACTTTCAAATTAGTATCAAAATTAGAAATATTGAACTGAAGACTGAAATTACAGGCATGACGATATAATTTTTATACGTATTTAATACCAACTGTTATGTTTATTACCTGGCTCAAATTTTATATTTATTCAAAACAATATCATTCACACCTATTAGAAACTCACTGTTACCTAATGATAGGTAAGGTATTTTCCAGACTGGAAGTTCTCAAGTTCAATTCAGGCTAATGTTGAATAAAGGAAGATGATTGGTGCATATCAGAGTATATGTCATTCAGGGATGGTGACACGTGGTTTTCTTTGTTTCTTCGCTTGCGATGCGTGAATATAACTTACTATCAATGAGAAGTATTTTGAAAAGGTAATACGCGTGGGATTTGCAAACACTGCTCTGAGTCAAATCCTCCTCCCTTTGTTTAAGAATGGCTAGAATTGAACCTGAAACCACTGACATCGATGCTCAACTTGATCTTACTATTATGAGGAGGAAGCTTAGAACAATTGAATATTTATGAAACAAATGAGGTTTGAATATTTTGATTATTTAATAATTATGAAACGAATGATGAAAAAAATGAAATGAATGATAAAATTATTGGGTTATTTGGGAAGTCATTTCGCTTCTTCTCACCTAAATCAGTTTTATACTCGTGAAAATCAATGATTTTATCAGTATAAAATCATGCTAGGACCAGAAAGACGGTAAAAGTTATTAGACTAGAACTGACAATGTACAATTCAATAAAATATTTATTCGCTATACGCTTTTCATTTTCATATAAAACGAAATAACTTTCCAAACAATCCAATGTATATAATTTTTTCAACATATTATTTAAAGTATGAAAATAAAATCTAAATATTGTCTATTTTTATTATGCAATTTAAATTAGAAAATATATTTATGCATTGGAATTATTGAAATAAACTGTATTTCTCATAAAATATTTGAAATATGTTTTTAGTACATTTTTTTGAAGATAAAGATAACATCTTCAAATTTTGATTTCTTTTTAAAGAGTCAAATTTAAATTTATGCATTAGATTATCTAATAACAATGTATTCATTTTTCTCTCTTTGTGTTTGCAGGAATAATAAATGTTGTTGTTAATAACACTTGGTGACGCCAAGCCCGCCCGTCACAGAAACTTGGCGAATGAAGTCAGAGAGGGAGCGTCTTCCGCTTTTTTCAATAGAGCACCCTCATTCGAAGGTGGAAGTACGACTTTTGGCTCAAAGATGGCAGCACCACCTGAATCTTCAATTTAGAGATTGAAACCAGTGAAGACCCAAAGCCTGGCTCCAACCACCCCCAGAGGTATTAATTATTTATGGGAACATGGAGGACATTGCGACCCGACGGATTTAACGTACCCCAGTCACCATTAGTGAACACGACGGAATAATAAATGAATGATGTTGATGAAAATAGAATTAGTTTAACGTATAGATAATCATAAACTTCAAACTTTTTTTTATGATGATCTTCATTCTCCTTTAAATCGGAGATTCTGATCGAATGATCAGTTGTGTGCAAAAGATGTTGATCGAATATTAAAAGAACCCATTACTCTGGTACATGGAATTCAGTAAGTTTGATTCCAACAAGCTAAATACCGTGGTGTGACAGAATTAATATTTCTGAGATTTTAATGCCTTCTTCGTTTGCATATTGTAAAAATATGAAGATTAGTGTGTCAAGTCAGTTGCCAACCTGCTCAAATTAAGAGTCTGTTGCCACTTCTTTTGGAGAAAATAAAGATCAGAAGCATATTACCATAACTTAAGTTTACCAATCATACCAATCAATTTTATGATATCATAATAAAAAGAAAAAGAACTGAACACGTATCAGGTTCCATACTTGACTCCATAAGCCGTCCGTCCAAGGGGCAATATGCACATTGAAAATTCTGTAGATTCTTTGTCTCTCGGCTAACGTGGATGAGCTTGAGATAAGAGCACTAGCTCAGATGTCAAGACCATCACTTGATCTTAGTTTCAAATTAAATGATGATTGACAGAAATAGATAACTTGAAGCATCTTGAGAATAAAGTGAACAAATAATGATGGGAAAATATTTAGTTTATATGCCAAGTGATTTAAATTTACATTAACACTTCTTAATATACTGTTCACCCATAAACAAGATTAGTCAACAGTTAAATACCTCTACAAGATATAAAATCTTGGCAGTTTGGTAAACAGATGGAACGCCATTTCTATAAAATGTTCCAAAATTAGAGCATTTTCGAAGCAACGGAAGAATATACGCTACACCTTATCTAAAACCGATTTTTTTCTCTATCCCCCAGAAACTCATAACTTATTAAATAAGCTCGAATGTTCCTGCCTGAGAAAATTTTATGTCAACAATCTAGAGTGGACTCCATTGAATGTCCCAAAATTATCCATTTGTATGTATGGATTATCAGAAATTATCTTTTCCTATTCCAGTTTATCGAGTCGGTTGTCTTTTGTTTTATGAAAGTCATACTTTGTTATTTATGGACAGTTTTTTTATATCATTTCGAGAATCACTTTCTGGCTTGGAGTGTTCTATTCCAATGGAGGCTATTTTTAGCTTAGAAGGAGATGCAGTAAAGAGAGAAATTATGTTTCAGCTATAGCTTTGAAATAGTAAAAGTTTTTTTATAACATGGACATTTGTTTTTGTACGTTTTTAACAAGCACATATTTATCGTAAAATAGTTAAGTGATATTTCTCTGAAAATAAAACTTTTTTTAAAATTAGTTACAAACAAACTATATCTTAACCCTTCTTTGCATGATTTTTTCTTTATTGGTGAAATTCATCAAGTTGATATAATTCATGTTCAAAATTAAAGGGAAAATGGTTAAAAAAAATCTTAGTATATATTTATAGTATAAATTTAGCAAAAAAACAATATGCTAAAAATTTCCATCATCATCCAAAGTTAGATCATTAGCTTAGTACTAAATAGAAATAAAAGAGGAAAATAGCAGAAACACGTGTTTCTTCCACTCATTTTCAATTTTTTAGCAATAGAAACTCTAATATAATAAAACAAAATTATAAACGAAATCATACGTTTATTGCAACTACAACAAACAGCGGAACGAGACAACTTTAAGCTCGTTTCACTGATAATGACACTTGTTTATTTTTGACTGCTATGTTTCTTTTTATGCAATGGACATTAAAAAGGTATCCCAACACGATCAACTTAAAGTGAACTTGTTCTTTTATATAATTTTTGGGCATTATAGGTTATGATGGAAATTTCCACCATTATGCAAAGAAGGGTTAATCATATAAAAAGTATTGCTTATAAAACTTAAAGTTTGCTTATAAAATATTGCTTATTAACTTTTTCTTTACTAAAGTATGTTTTTATTAAATGATATGTTTTTATTAAATGTTTTTATTAAATGATATGTTTTTATTTTATAATTACCTAAATAAAGTAAAATATAGCAAAATAAGGAACATATCAAATGTAACACTGACTACTTAAATACTCAAACATTAGATTACTGCGATGCATTTATTGAATATTTCTGTTGATTGTGATCACTAAGCACATATAATTGCTTCCTTATTTTGTAGTGTGGTGACTAGTGTACATCTGAGCTTGCAATTTTTTTTTTTATTTATTTATTTATTTATTTATTTTTTTTTGTCCGTGATGCATAATCAGAGAACTCAAAGAAAATGACATTACTAAAAACTCTCAAAGCAATTGTGTCCAGTTGAGACCAAATATTGAACCCATTGTCTTCCGAAGGCGACATGGATGCATTTTTGCTTCAAGCTATGGCCGCCATGAATACTGAAGACATTTATCCATGAAATATTGTTATATGATATTAGATATTATGCCGCTGGAGTTATTCCAAAAATATAAAAAGCAATACTTCAATTGTTCCCTTTTGAATCAAAAAGCGATTGCTGATGATTTATCAGCAATTAAGCAACTAGATATTAATACATACTTTTTTATGTGTAGTTTTCGGTTACTTTTAAAGCTTATTTTTAAATTTTAAAGTTTTCCGATTTGTTTTGATTTAATATTAGCATTATTAATATGTACTCATTTACATTCATATATGGAAAGTGATATTCTTATAAAAAAAATAAATGCATTCAGTTCAAGTAGATAAGAAAAAGTGGATAGGTACTGCTTTGATGGAACACATAAAGTAACAGAAAGAAAGTCACACCTATAAATTTAATTATGTAACAAAAAAACTACACCCAATCATAAAAAAAGTAAGAAATTTTTTTCTAAAAAAAACATTCAATGTAGTGCTTAAAAAATAGGTTTAAAGAAAATATATATATATATAAATATTTATATATATATATGTGTGTGTGTGTGCGTGTGTGCGTGTGTGTGTGTGCGTGCGTGTGTGTGTGTGTGTGTGTGTGTGTGTGTGTGTTGGCAATAGGAGGAAACCGAGGACAAAACAGTGTATACACACCTTCTAACCGAGGACCTCAGCGGAACCGAGGACCTCAGCGGAACCGAGGACGTCCTCGGTTCCATTTTGCTATTTTTGTGCGGAAATTACATAATTTAAACTTAAATTTTAAATTTCATTGAAATTTAAGAATGCTCTTGATTTGATTTTTCTTATTTTACATTTAAATTATACATTTTAATTTTTAATTGTCATTTTTTATTGAAATTTAATGATGTCCTCGGTTTACACCTTTTATATTAGATTTTTGTGTACTGTGTTAAAAGTGCGTATCCTGTAAAATATGAGGTCCTCGGTAATTCGGAAAAATCCTAGTTTTGAGTATGTCCTCGGTTAGGCAATAAAATACACATTGTGTATATCAAACAGATTTATAATAATATCGTTTATTGTGATAACTTTATAAAGACTAATATATTTAGTTCTTTAGTGCATTATTAGGGATACAAAATTGTTTTTCTTTATATTTCTAAATAATTAATTATATTCTTATTAAGTAAATTAAAAATTTAAGTAAACTTAACTACATCAAATTTGAGTTTACTTTTTGTAGAATTGCAAATTCGTTGAGAATAAAAGAAGCTTCTTTAGTAGATTCTGAAATTTAATGTTTTTTTAATTTAATACAAATTTCATTTTTTTAAATATAAAAATTATTTTGTAATATGTTATAAAAAAATTTCATGCTTATATTTTTATTGAAAAGTTTTCTTATTTAAAAAATTTTCTTCCTTCGAAAAAAAAATTAATGATATAATGTGAAGTGTAATTTTAATTTTATTTAACAAATTGTACATTTCTTTAATTTGCATTCTAATTTAATCAATATGTTAAGCTTCGTTTTATTTACATTTTTAAAAAATAAAATGTAAATATATTTATATTCTCCTGTTGCTTCATTGATATTTATTTCAGAACTTATGTATAAATTATTTGAGAAATTAAAATTAATGTTAATTAAAAATTTATCAAAAGGTTTTAATTATACTTGTTCAGAAATTGAAATTTTCAATACATTATATCAATGCGTTAAACTCTTAATATAAAATCTTATAAAAAAGAACTTTACTATACACTTATCAGCCCACTGAATTATAAATATTATAATTTTAATTTACTTTACTTAATGCATTAATATTTCTTACCTCAAAGTACATAATATACATACCTGCAATCGAGGACATCATATACACACAGGCAATCGAGGACATCATATACACACCGTCAAACCGAGGACATCCCATACATACCGGCAAACGAGGTCATTATATACACACAGGCAACTGAGGACCTCCCATACATACCGGCAAACGAGGACTTTATATACATACAGGCAAACGAGGACCTTGTATACACACTGACAAGCAAGGACCTCATTTCGATATAAAAAAATTAAACAAGCAATTTAATTGAATTGAATAAATAATTAATTGAATATTTATATTGAAGACCTCATACATTCACTTGATTTTTTTATATGAAGTCAATACAATAAATTGATTCATATTGAAATTTCCGAAGGAGAAATTATTAATAAAAAGAAGCTTGATATGCATCTGAAGTACAGTAGTTTGCATGCCTTTTGAAATTATCAGTTCAGCTTATTTTAATTTTATTTCTATTTCCTTAATGAATCTGTTTTATCTAATATATTTTACTGACAAATCATTATTTCATTTGAATTTGAATATATAAGTATAAATACTCGTATGATCATTTTTTATAATATCACTTTTCTAGATTCTGTTTTTGACAATATCCATTTTTTAAATTTAGTTTTTGGCTAACATTGTTCTCTTTTTATTCTTCTAAATAACGATATATTTTTGTTAACTGTATTATTTTGTTCATCTGACTCAAATTTTCATTAATCCAATCTTCTTTCCCCAATTTTAATTTCTATATCATAATCATCCATTATAATAAAGCTTTTAAATTTTAGGGGGTATGTATAAGAGAGTACTTATTTTACTATATAAGATAATTTTCGATACAAATACACGAAATTATTATTCTCAAATACAATAACAAAATTTCTTTATTTCACCAATCTAAAATTTCTAAACGCAATAACATTCTCAACTTTGGTATATTTTAAATCTCTCCAACTGCAAAGGGGAGATTCGATATGCCTTGACCATTTCCTGTAAGTGATTGATTAATCACAGATCACTGAGAAAATGCCCTGGGAATTCAAAGACCCTCTGAAAACCACATGGTTTATAGAAAAGTTTGTAAGAAGGATAATTTTAGGATGAGGTTTGTTTTTAAGCAGATTAAAAATAATGAATTTTGCTTAAATTTAGAATTAAATATTTGAAAGGAAATTTAAATAAATATTCAAATGTAAATGCTTAGAAATTTTCAGAGCAAATCACAAAGTCAAAAGTTATGAAATTATTTTCAGTATTTTTTTCTCTCTCTTTAATTTACATTTACGTACTTTTATTTACTAATGAAAATATAATGAAATATAGATTTTTAAGTTATAAATTTTTAAATATTTATTTAAACTAAAAAAAACTGTTAAACTATTTTACTATTTTTTTAAACAGTAAATTATATGAAAAGCAAAGACAAAGAATTAATAGTGAAAGGGGGAAAATAACATTGTCTGTAACATTAAATCAATTTTATTCATAAATCCGTAAGAGTATTTATTATTATATTTCATTGTAATACATTATTCTCCATTATAACGTTCTAACGAGAAAAGAAAACATTTGTTTAATTCACTTTGAAACAATAATGTTTCTAATTTTTTAATGTGTACCTACAATCATAAAGTAAGTTGTAGGAAAATTATAATATTAATGAAAAATAAATTTTGAGAAGTAAACAAAATTTGTAATATTAATTTTAGCCTTTAATACAGCTTTTTTTTTTTTAAATTAAACACAGAATTTATACAAAAGTTATTTATGAAACATAAATCTAAATAAAACCAGATATTTAATTAATAAAAAAATGATGAAAAATGAAAAAAATTAATGTTATTGAGTAAAATAAATACCAATTTTTCATACAATATAAATAATATAATTCAAGCTTTATAAATAAAACAATTCAACTATTTTCATGTAGATTTCAACCAAATGTGAGCAATATTTTAAGCTGAACTACAGTTTGAACTGAGATCTTGATATAAATAAGATTTAATTTCATTATCTTATTTATTGTTATATTAATTCTAAATGTTAATACAGTCTTCTTCTGACTAGCTTTAGAAAGAAGTTTTTTAAAAATAAATGTATCATCAAAATTTAAAGGAATTTTTTTCCTCAATATTATGAAACATATTCGTTTTCCAAAAATTTAATTAAAGCTTTTAAATCATACATAAGTTGTTTAGAATTTTTTAACAGACGCTCTAATTTTCAAAACTCACTAAATAGGAAATATTTTTTAAGTAATCTTTAATTTTTGTGTGTTTGCGTTGGTTAGTTTTACTTAAGCCAATTCATTTATATGCATATTGAATAAATATAATACATGTCTGTAAATCTGAAATTATCTGTATGTAAAACACCATATAATAAAAGAAGAATTAAACTTGTGAACAGGAGGACTTAAAACTGAGTGAACGCGAGAATCATGAATATAATAACTATTTAATCCTATAATATTAGTATCTTAATTATTTATCAATGATGCAAAAAATTTGGAAATAAAATTCTGCATGAAGCACGTTAAACTCGTGGTTTGTGGGGTGTATGTTTTTAGCAACGCTTACTTTTCCAGGAGTAAATAAAAAAATTTGAAAAACGTAGTTTATTTTTTTAACTTTTGGACATACATGCAAATATTGAGGAAAATCCATCAAATTTTCTCTTTACTTATTATACATGCAACTGTATCTAAATAAGAGCAAGCAACATGAAGGTGTAGCAATCACTTTCACAAGTTTTCACTTCATTTTAGAGAAAATACGTTTCAATGTATTAAGATACTTTACATATATAGATTCTCTCAAAGAATCATCTAAGCAACGAAAGAGAATCTTCCTGCTTTTAAAAAGTCAAAGCTTTAGCTAGAGGGTAAGACCTCAGAGTCTGAGAGAATCTTGGATTCGTTATGCGTCCTCATCGACATGTAGAAAACATCTTTGGAGTAAAGTGAAAGTGGTATATATCAAAATTATTCCATTCCTGTTTTAAAAACTGAAGCTGCTGTATATCCCTCAGAGGTAGATATTTCTAATGTCCTCTGAGAAACATTTGCTAGCTTGTTAAGCTCTAATTATTTTAGTCACATTTTTTTAGGACTCAAAAAAATTACTGGGTGGACATCTCTAAGATTTATTGACGGACATAATCTAATCTACAATTGCACTATTAGATTATCAAAATCGAAGAGAATCTTATATCGGGCAAATGGGACCAGCCTAGACCTGATGAAATCTCTTACCAAATGCTTGTCACTTAGATCAAGATTCGTATTAAACATACTGTTATTTTTTTAATAGAATATAGGTAAATAACGCTTATCTTAAACTATGGAGGAAAGTAATAGTGAAGACCTTTTTAAAACCACGTGGTACACAGAAAAGTTTGTAAGAAGGATAATTTTAGGAAGAGGTTTGTTTTTAAGCAGATTCAAAATAAAGAGTTTTGCTTAAATTTAGAATAATTAAATATTTGAAAGGAAAATCAAATAAATATTCAAATGTAAGTGCTTAGAAATTTCCAGAGCAAATCACAAAGTCAAAAGTTATGAAATTATTTTCAGTATTTATCTCTCTCTCTCTTTAATTTATATTTACGTACTTTTATTTACTAATGAAAATATAATATAATATAGATTTTTAAGAAATAAATTTTTAAATATTTATTTAAACTAAAAAAAAACTGTACAACTATTTTACTATTTTTTTAAACAGTTAATTATGGGAAAAGCAAAGACAAAGAATTAATAATGAAATGGTGATAAAATAACATTATCCGCAACATTAAATAAATTTTATTCATAAATCCGCAAGATTATTTATTATTACATTTCATTGTAATAAATTATTCTCCATTATAATGTTCTAACGAGAACAGAAGCCTTCATCCATTTTATCTAATTTTAAATATCGTACGCAATTTACTTAATATTTATTAATTATACAGTATATATTAGCTGCTGTTTCGTAAAGTTTTAAATGTTATGGTAAGATCTATTTTAAAATATTTTAATATTGGTTTGAATAAAAAATCATACATCTAAAATTTAGATTTGCCTTGGCTTGTCCTTTTTTGGACTTTGCACCACAAAACCCAACCAAACAATAAAAAAAAAATTATCTTGATATTTAAAATTGCTTACGAGAAATTCTGTTCGCATAAGAAAAAATATTATTTTCACATGTACAATCGGCTTAGAATGAACTCTTTTAAAAAAGATTTTTTAATTAAAAAAATACTCCTTAATATTATAAACAGGAAATTGAAATAAATTTATAATCTACAGGTGAAATACAATTGAAATCAACAGTAAAATTTTTTCACTTAGAAATAGACTGATTGAATATATATTCTTGAGAAGAATTCGATTGTGTCAATGTTATAATGTCTTAATATTATTAACTACAATAATTATACATCTCAGACATGTGGGATAAGTATATTGATAAAAATTAATAAGAATTTTGCTTTAAAAATAAATAAATACGTTTCTTTTTCCAGCAATATGCAATAAGATTTGAAACATTCCCTTCAGACCATCAAGCACCTCGTTAAACAACCAAGCGAATTGTTTTAGATATCCATTTTAACCAGCCACGTATATATTATTTTCTGTGATTGATTTTGAAAGTTATATTTTCAAAATAAAATAAAAAAAATATTTCCATTGTTTGACTCCACAAATTCGTAATATGAAAATTTAAAAACTTAAAAAGTAGTTACTATTTGTTTAAATATTTTATATTATATGTTTATATGTCTTAGCAATAATAAGAATTTAAAGAATTATTTTTACAATATTGTAGTTTCTGTTAAATTCATTATAATAATTTTGTAGCAATAAACTCTTGACACCATTTCAAATATTTTATAATATTCTTAACTTAAAATGTAGGCTTTGAGTGAATGGATTCTAAAGTTATTAAAAAACAATCAAAATAAAATAATATATACTATTAATTACGAATAAGAAAAATTTTCCAATTATTAACCCTATTATTTTCGAAGAAAAATAATAAGGTTTACATAAATTATCTTCATTTAATTTTTAGTAAAAAAAAAAACGATAAATTTTTTTTATAAGAAAATGATTCTAACATATTCATTAATTGAGCCTTAGTTATATATTATTTCAGAAGTGTAAAAAATACAATAAATATACTGGATATACTTTTTACATATTATCTTGGCAGATAAAATGCAAACATCTTAAACAGAAATCAGGTTTTGTAAACAATATACTATAATATGGTTTGAAACTGTAACTAAATGAATTAAAATAAAATTTCACTAAATAACAGTCATTCTACAGTTAATAACTTGAAGTTGTATCTAATTATTTATATTAATTTCCGAAAAAGCATTTAAAGAAATTGCAATTCGACTTAACAAGCTGTTTTCATTTAAATTATTCACTTTGATTTTTATTTTCTGCTCATTTTGATAATTATGTTTTATATATATATATATATATATATATATATATATATATATATAAATGTGATGGTAGTTTTTCTATTCAAGAATTTATACATGATGAAAATATGTGGCGTAGAAAGTTATTAATGTTAATTTTAAAAAGAGTTCAGCAGGGAATAAATTTTAAGGGAGAAACCATTTGCAGGATAACATTGAGAAGCAAACCATTGAAGCATAACAAAACGAGAGTTCCGGTGTCGTTGAGTCGAGAAACTGGTTCTAAAAACGGCGCAAGTAGAAACGATTTCTTTTAGCCCCCACCACCGGCAAATACCAAATGTCTATTTTGTATAACATGATATAGCATATTTACTAATCACACAGAATATTTTAAAATTATTGGTTTTAAATAAACTTTAAAATAATTGTATGATTAATTTCATTAATTTATTTCACCTTTAGCTAACAGAAAACATAATTCAAACGTCAGATTTTTTTTTCAAAGTTAATAAAACGTAATTAGCTATATGAGAAATGACATATGTTAAAATATTTAAATATATTCAAAAGATTTCTAAAAAGTAAGCATAAATATGATATAAAAAAAACTAAATAAATATATTTTGAACTAATTAATTTCCCTAATAAATGAGTACATAAGCACTGAAGTACAATTTAATGCTGATTTCAGAAGAAAAAATAAAAATAATCTTTATATTCACAACATTAATAATTACGATTTTTTTCTTTGTTTGTGTTAAAAGTAAAATCTATATTCAGTGCTGAAATCGAAATTTTCCCTTTATGCGTTTCTGTGACTAGATATATAATGTTTCGCATAATAAATGTTGGGAAATCTCTATTAAGTTAAATTCATATCTACATAGATAAATAGTAATCACAGATTTAGAATAACATCTATAATATCATTTATTTATACAAGAAACAGCAAGATTTTGTTGCTTCTTGATCACAACTATCTTGAACATTGACACAATACTAAATATACATAAACTCTTATCTTTACTACTTTAAACTTTATTATTTGTATAAAATAAAGTGCTTTATATTATCTCTAGCCAAAAAACAAAACCAAAATCATACTCATTTTAAATTTATGCGTAAATTATGGTTACATAGTTGATATTTTGACAACTATAACTTAAATATTCTCTGCGTATTCCTTTGAGGTCGAGAATATTTTCCTTTTAGATTTTATTTCTATTTAATTCTATTTCTATTTAATTGTTGTCGTGGAAATAAAATGTACAATATTATCTAACTATGAAATCTATTATTATCTATGAATTTATAAATACTAAATAAATTATAATCAATGATCAATATGCCAATGAACAATTTTTTGTAGATAATAGAATCAATTCAAATGTTACAAGAAAAATTTGAAAAATTAAGTTTCTTTTAGTAAAGACCTGTTTTAGTATCTATTTTACTTTAGCATATATTCGTCAGATTGTTTTTGTTGCACCAGCTTGCTTCCCTGTACCTAGTCCTGATTCCGATAGATTGTTTCCGCGGGATAATGTGCAACAGTTAACTTCAATTTTTCTACTGTGAGGATATCACATTGGGTACATTCCATCTCGAAGAGCAAGTTCCTAATCTTAATTCATAACCAGTTCTATGCAAAAACATTTGATATGTTAATTTTCTAAAGAATCAAATTATGCTGAAGCATTCCTATCATAATGAGAGCTCTTTTTAACTAAAAACAATTTTGAGAAAATAACGATACAATTGTTGAAATGGAAAACACTTTAGAGAATAATAATCAATGACTTTGTCTTGTAAATACAATATTAATATGCTTTATAAAAAATGAATGTATGAGTTGAACTAAATTTATTAAATCAAATTTTGTATTCTTCCAACAAGTAAATTATTGGTTTAAGCCATACTCTACAGCTAAAAATAAAAACAATGAAAAGATGCAGTACTGAACTTCGGAATTGAAGTATTTTTCGACTGTATATTTTTTATGTACGATTTATAATTTCGTATATTATTGTGTTATAAATTCTGCTGTTTAATTACAAGACATCACTCAGGTTTGGACCAGATTTTCATAATGATAGAGTATATAAATGTTTAAAGACTTATGTTTCTTTTCTAGAATATTATGAAAATCAAAAATGTTTTACTAGCTTACTTACTTATTATTGGTTAAAAATTGCGAAATATTTTAATTCTTGAGAAGCTGAAAACTAATTCATAAAGGGAATTAGGTAATTAAAATAAATTGTCA
>JAPDSC010088614.1:30225-41151 GCA_026290005.1 Latrodectus geometricus | reverse complement strand
TAACGGCATCATCAATCACATCTCTCGTAACTCTTGTTTCCGTAATCGTAGCCAATTGCGTGAAGAGTTCCCAATCGGCTCGACTGTACGCATAATTAGGTGGCCTATGGGACACATTATTACTTCCAGTCTGAGTCACGATAAGAGGGAAATGATCGCTGTTGAAAAGGTTATTTCCAACAGTGAAATTCAGCAACGGCAGAAGTGACGGAGAACAAATAGCTAAGTCAAGAGAGTGAAATGTCCGTGTAGGTTCGTGGAAATAAGTCTTCTCGTCGGTATTTAGCAGACAGAGAGAGTTATCAGATATGAACTGCTCAATCTGACGACCGCGAGAATTCGTATCATCACTACCCCACAAAGGACTATGGACGTTAAAATCGCCCAACAATAAAAATGGAGCTGGGAGTTGATCAGCTAAGTCATTCAGTTCCTCTGCGTGAATGATGTCACTGGGTGGTAAATAAAGGCTACAGATTGTGATGAGACATGTGGTATGAATTTGGATAGCAACAGCCTGCAGTGCAGTGCGCAAATGGTGTGCTGTACTAGGGCATCTGTTTGATGTGAATATACAAACTCCACCACTGGCAGCGGCATTACCATCATAATCTTTTCTGTAGCATTTAAATCCACGTATTTTAGAGGCAATAGTGGGCTTCAGGAATGTTTCCTGAAGAGCCACACATATAGGATTGTAGTAAGAGATGATGGATTTGACATCATCAATTCGAGGCCGGAAACTACGACAATTCCAAGAAACAAAAGAAGTCATTTATGGAATATTAACACTAACCATGATCACTGTTACTTATAGTCATCTCAGATGAATCATCCAAGCTGAAGTCATCATCTGAGGGATGCAGTTTAACAGTATCTGCATCCAAGGCATGAAGGGCTTTCTTTGAAAGTAAGGAAGATATTCTATGGCCTTCCTTAGATAGCTTTAGTTTTCTAGCTTTCAAAGATTTAGATTTTGCCGACTTTTTAGAGAGAGTTGGAAAAAGCTTGGTCGTGGTCACAACTTTTGAGGGCAAACAAACTGAAGGACATGAGTCTCCTTCTGTCTGAGTGCTACTAGATCGAGTGACCTTTTTAGCTGCTGCTGCATAGCTAATACCTGTTACTGGAGTTCGAGAAGTAACTAACCGTCTTGCCTCTGGATAAGATATGTTATTTTTAATTTTAATAGTGGTAATTTCTTTCTCCAGTTGCCAAACAGGACAAGTTTGAGAGTAAGAAGTGGGACTGCCTTTGCAATTGACACACACTTCTTTAGCATTGCAGGTAAGACTATCGTGGCCAACGTCAGAACAACGGGCGCAAGTCATTTTATCCCTACAAGCTATTTTAGAATGGCCAAAACGTTGGCACTGGAAACATCTGAGAGGACTAGGAATATACGGCCGAACAGAGCACCTCATATAAGCGACTTCTATATGTTGCGGCAAGTCTGGTGTCGCGAACGTCAAAATTAGATGTTTGGTGTTTAGAATAATGCCGTCTCGCTTGATAGTGATTCTTTTAACAGCACAGACTTTTTGGCTTTCTAGGTTTTGCAATATTTCCTCTGTTGGCGTATGATATAAATCTTCCGCAGAAATAACCCCTCTTGAGAAATTTAAGTTACCATGTGGTTCAACAGTTATTGCTATGTTAGCAAGGGATCGCATACCCAGCAGCAGCATGGATTGTTTTTCAGATCCAGTTTCAATCAGAAGATTACCTGAGCGTAACTTTTTAATACTTTTTACTTCACCAAGGTGAGATGTAATACCCTTTTCAATTAGAAAAGGGGAAACAGATTCAAAAGAACCTCCAATTTTTTTTACGATGAAAAATTTGGCTTGGCATAATTGCATTTGTTGCTCCCGAGGGAGTGAAGAGAAAGTTTTTTGTTCCATATAGGATTATACAAAATTCGGGGACCGACGGCACCACCCACCACGGAGTCCTACAAGGGGATGCAATTCAACTGCACCAGTGCTAGCCAGTCCCTATACGCTCACAGTACATCCCTGAAGTGGTCTCCACCCTTAACGAGTCACCCAGTAGATGTACCGATTGCTTGATCCATAAAGCCGATTGATGTGTTGAGGACCACAACACACCTCCCGTTTATCTGAAGCAGAGGCCAAAGTAATGTGTTGGTCTCTCGGGGCCTCAATTACCAGGACCCTCCTTTCCAGGGACACGGGTCTCCACGCACGGCAAACACGTGGGTGATTTAGTCCCCAAGAGTAGCTAATAGCAACAGAGCGGTGACAGCTACTCAAGGGGAGCCCTCAACCTCCTGAGAGGCAACCACAATGAGGGAGAAAAGGAAGAAAAAGCAGTAGGGAAGAGAAGAGAAGAAAAGAAAGATGAGAAAAGATCACTGGGGTACCTCGGGATTGTGACACCCGTGTTTACTTAAAGAAAGTAAACCCCCTGAGGGGATGTTGTAATTTGGAGATAAGCAATTGAATACAGATTCAGCAAAATTTTCTTCATCAGATGAGGAGAAAATATGAGATGGCTGCTGCTATTAGTGAGATGGAGGACATACACTTCTCTTTATTATACAATAGAAAAATTTATACCAGGAAGAATATTAATGTGAATGGCAAAATGTGCCACCAGTGTCTTTATATTAAGTGACAGGGAATATCTTGTGTGTCACTACAGCACATTTCTTCTTGCTCCTTATTCTGTGACTACCACAGGTTTTATATACTGCTTTGTTACAAGTATTTTTCAATGTTGCAAAATTATTTATATTAATTTGAAGAAAATATTCTCAAATCAAATCCTTGGGAGAAACCTAAATGAAACAACAGACTTTCTTATAAAGCAGAAGCAACTCTTCACGGGATTCAATGATGAAAATACTCAGAATTCATTTCAAGCAAATGAACTTTGGCAGATACATGATGTTCTTGTAAATAATTTTGTCTGTTCATTATCTATCTCTTTGTCTGTCTATCTGTATGTAATCTGTAAATAATTCTATGTGCAATATATATGGTTAGAAAAGTAAGATACCTATCCAGTAGAATCTAAAAATGATGAATGAAATTTCCAGCGTCGTCCACGTAAATTAGTAAAACACATCCTAAATTAAGGAGGTTGAGGTACAGGAAGATCTGCTGGTGTAAACCTAAGCAATAATTTTCTCATAGAGTTATCAGACGTAATTCTGCAGTTTCGTGGCAATCACACTAATCTGAAAAATGCCATAACTGAAAGATTTTAAAAAAATGTGGAATTATGGAGATTCGTCCTGTTCTTTTGCATTTGGTGTAGTTCACAGCTTGTCTCCTGCCCAGATGGAGCAGTATTGTCTCTTGCTTAGGTGGAAGTGTTGAAAACATGTAATTCTAATAAAAATTCTTCGTTTTTCTATTCTTTTATTAATTTCTTGTAATGATTTTCTATGCAAATGCCTTACATCAACAATTTTCATCATACGCTAATCCTTCCAAAGTTATTTGTGGTTTTTCAATACGCTAAACAATTTGAGATGGAAAAGTGAATGTTGCCATTTATAAGTTTCGAAATTATTCTCTCAGTAACAAACTGTCAGCTCAACTTTACTTAAAATCATCACAATCTTAAGAACATTCCATCAAACAAGCATGTCTGAAATTTTGGTTTTACTGGTTGAGCAGCTAAGGCTTTATTTTATATAGTAGCAGGATTTCATATTATAGTAAACATTTTTTGATTAACATTTTCATAAATTGCATTGTCAAATATATTGACACGAGCATATAATTTTAATCCAATTACTTAATAAATTTTCAAATTCTTGGTCTCTTTGGTGTAGTTTTTATTTATTAAACAAACAAAATATTATTGAACTTAATGCTGTTAAATATGTTTAAACTTGAAAAATCTCAAAAAAGTAATCAAAAATATATTCCCTATATGTTTAGTTAAAATACACAAAAATGTATTCAAAAATATTCCTTAAGGGTTTTTCTTTAAAATTGATTCTTTTTAAGAACCAGATTTTGTCATAAAAAATATATTTTAAAAGAAACAAAATTATAAGATTTTTTTTTAAAGTTATATTTTTTCTGAAATTATGATATTAAAAATAGAAAAAAAATATAATACATAAAATAAACTTTATAATAATATTAAAAAATCTTTATAATAACTCTTTTGATATATATTTATGTCTTTATAAATATGTTTATACTTTAATTAAAAAAATATCTTTCTCATGCCATTTTCATGTACAGAAAAATTCTTAAAAAACTAATTTATTACAGTTGGCATAAAAATTATATTATATGTGATCCATGGAAAATTGTACTATCTCACAAGATAGTTTTTATAGACAAAATGACTCCAGAATTGATTTTTGGTAAAGTAACAACATAATTGACAGATTTTATGTGAGTTACATAGTGCTGCCATCTATAAGCAAATATTAACAAAATTAATTTGTGGTTAGAAATAAGTTCTTCGCCAATTTAATGATTTAAACTCTTATATGAATTAATAAGCCTGGTCTGATTGTTTGAAGAGAAATTCAGAAAATAACATTTGTAAATTAATTTACTTTTGGTTTTCTCGACTACCACTGTCAAATTGAAGCTGAGATTATTCCCCAGCTAAATTTATACGCATATACAGTAAGCTCCGGTTTTTACAAACTTCTAATTTAAGAGCAATCACGTTTTTACGAACTAGTGACAAGTTCCTACCTTGATATCATTGACAGAATGTTAATTTTAACTCTCATTTACAAACTAAAAAATAAAAAAAAATTTTTTTTTTGCGAACATTTGTTTCTGATAAATAATTTTCTTTTGTGATTTTTATATTTTTTTATTTTTATGATTAGATATTTTTTAATTTATTTCTTTTTTTACACAAGAACTTTATTATTGAAAATGAAAATACACATCAAGCTATTCCAGACACTGTGGAAACAAACATTGATGGGAAAGTATTGAGGGGTTTCCTCGACGAGAGAACTTAAAATTTGGAAAAAAAACTTTTCTTATGCGATTACATAGAAAAGAAGAAATTCTATGCAAGTGACTACACTTAGACCCTATAAACTTAATGTTTATCATATTGCTTCATCTTCCGAAGTCTTTTCATAACCCAAACATATTTCACCAATATATAAAACGAAATTTTTGTAATATTTATATATCACAATCCACAAATTTTAATAACTATCATAACAATAAAAATTAAGACAAATGAATTTTTATACCTTTTGGCCGGAATGTCATGTTTTTATGAGAAATTATATGAAAGTTGTATTAGAGATTCAAAGTTGCATTGATATTTCAATGTTATATAAAACTAGCTGCACAGATATATAACCCATTATCATCAACATATGAAAATTAATTTTAATATAACCCATTAACATCAATATATTAAAATAGTTTTTAATTTTAAATTAGTAAAAGTTATACTTCATTATTAAGAAAAAAGGATTTTCATTAAAACAACTAAAGTGACTTAAACGATTACATATATTTATGAAGTAATTCAAAACGTCTCTATACATCAATAATAAAATTCATAATTAAATCTAAATTTGTTTTTGTACTATATGATAAACAGATGAATGTTTAACGATTTCTGAAAGCTTTTTAAACATACACAGAACAGTTATCGCCTTGTGTGTAGTTGTTGCACTAGCATTCTTGCCTGTACGTTGTCCTAAATTGGGCTTTACCAGTTAGATAGCAACTATTGAATGAGATTATTCATAATGTAGAAGCTCGAACCAAGCAGAAGACCCCCCAGTTCTTTTTCTGCTATTCTCAGAGGTATTATTTCACTTGGAGGACATTGTGACCACGAGCCTCACCCGCCTTTAGTGAACACGACAAATCTTCGGTTAAGTTGATAATGAAACTGATGTCCTCATTAACCAGGCTACCGTAGCTTTCACAATGAATGTAAAATCCATTTACTTTTTGGTCACCTTCTGTTTTATCTTTAAAGGAGCAGCAACTTCTCTCAATAAATTTATAACAAAAAATATTCCTCTCTTACACCAAATGCCACTCACCCTACAGGAATTCAATCTTATAGTGGCACATTCAGTAATTTTACACATTATACTTTCTCTTTTTGTAGTTCAATTTGTAATTTAATGGTTTTTTTGTATTTGGGGATTAATTAAACCAGAATCTATAGTTTAAAACAGATTTTGAATCCGTAAAAACATTCAAGCCGGAAATGGGAATCGAATGCTCAAACTGTTGAACCCAAAGACAGGGAGTTAGTTAGTTATACCATTGCAGTTCGACAAAATATTTTTGAAAACATGTAAAAATCCCTTATTGCTCAAGTAATGACAAATGTTTTTCTAGCAGTTTTCTTATCCTTTGACATATCTTGGACAACTTAACAGCTGAAAACTATTGTGAGCCATTGCCTTCCGAGAGGACTTTTCATACATAGCCGGCCGTATTCACATGTCATAAGCGAGGAAACTAGGAAAACTCCATGTACTCATTCGATGGAAGTGTAATCATAAAGCAGAAACACTATATTTATCTCCTATTGTTCAACTGTGGGTGGGATCAAACCTAGGATCTTAAGTTTCGAAGAGCTGTGTTCTACTTCTGGGTCATGGTGAGTCTTTTGACATATCATTGTATAATATAATCCGGCTGCTTCTATACAGGTAGAGCTCTACTTATAGTCATGTATTGGGAAATATGATAATGCTACAACATTCTTAGTGAATCCGAAAATATAATGCTATAAAATATTTAAAAAATAATTAGGATGGGCATTTCAATGATGAATGTCTCCTCCTCATGATGACATGGTTGATAATCAGTGTTGCTTGATCATGACTGGCGGTTTTTTAGCGTTTAGCTGAGGAGAATCAAATAATCACAATGGTGAAAAATGCATCAAATGATACTAACCAGTCCCTCATTCGTTCCAGATTCACAATAGTGAATACATTTTTAATTTGCTCCAATGAATATTTGAAATTTTAAAATTATAAAACCCCAATACTTTTACCAATGCACTTCAATGGTGAATACAAATTGTTCCCATAGTTGATGCTGTTGAATTCCAAAAAGATGATACTACTTATTATTAAATAAACCTTCTTCTCAAAGTAATAATGAAGATATTTTTACCTTTTATTCTATAATAGTTTTAGATTCTGATTAAGAAACCTAAAAATAATTTAGAAACAACTATTTTTCGGGGAGAAAGAGATTACTGGATATTTAATATGGTGAAAAGATGATAAACCTACTGCAACGGGGGTGCCCCACACCCCCGTTGTTGGGAGGGGGGGGGGCGGAAAGAAAAAAAAAACAAAGTTTGTATTTTGAATTTTGTATTCCGGATGGTTCTATTTTTTTCTCAGAGGAAATGGAATACGAATGTCAGTGAAAATCTTTTGTTTCCAGTATCAGAATATTAAAAAAACAGCTTGATGGAAAGGAGATTTTATTTTTTAAAATGAAAATGAATTCTGCTACATCACTTTGAGAGCAGAAGTTAAAATACTCACTTGCCACAAGGTAATTCTGTACTCAATATCTCTGGTATTCGTCATCGTGTTATGTGTGCCATAAGCACTTGCTATCGTTTTGTCAAAACAGATACAAGATCAGTTAAATTAATAAAACAAGAATAAAATAATAAATTTTGATGAGTTTTCAGTTTTTAGATGGCATAACAATTAAAAAGTGGACGATCATCGATGAAACTGGGTTCTTGGCTTGACAGACCATACAGTATTGTGATTAGTTGAAGTGTTATCTCTGCCTGAGCAATCCCAAGAAAATCAGCAAGTGTCATGCGAGGACATAGCGGCATCAATTAACATTTCTAAAACGCCTGTATTGCGCATTGTATAGAGCAATTTTCAGATGCAACATATTTGTTCCAGGCGAATTTCACATCCCTTTTTTTTTGCTAAAAGCAAATCAAGCAAGATTCCACCAATACTTTAAATGGAAACACGTGTTTCAATTATATTTGACACATTATATGTAAATATAAATGTGACAGTTATGTGTAAGTTATATGTGATAATTATATGTAAATACAGTTATTACGGAGTTAATGAATTTCCTTAACTCCATAGTAACTGGTAATGAAACTGAAGTGCATTATTTTGACAAGAGAGAGAGAGAAAAAGACAGAAAAAGAGAGAGGAACAAAAGAGGAGAGAATATGAAACAAAATAATATTTAGACACCGAATGAGAAAAATCAGCAAACCACAAATCAGTTAGACAAATAAATAATTTTTTTTATAATAAATGTGTAATCCAGTGATTATCAACCACTGTACAGGGGCATTTTTGTGTGCTGCCAATTATATACAGTAAAAATTATATAGTAGAAATGCATATAGTAAAAAATTATAATGCTTTTTTTATTACTAATGAAGTTTGCTTAAAGCAAAGAAAAATACACTTCGAAAACATGTTTTTACTATTAAATATCATATTTTTTACAGTTAAGGATTGTTATTATCTTCGATATCTGTGAACTTTTATGAAGTAAAATATTTGTAACATGTGAAGAAATTTCAGTGTGTTCCCAGTATCTACAATTACAATTTTCTACTTCTTTTTTGTTTGAATTCAGATTTTCATTATAAGCCAAAATAAAAAGGAAATAAAATCGAGAGTGTTAAATATAGTAGACGATATGAGAGTAGCATTTTTACGATCAAATATAAATGTAATTATCAAAAAACATCAAACTCAAATTCCTCATTAAAAGTATCTTTGTAATTAATACCTTAAAAATTTACTGTTGTTTTTATCGTACATATTATATTTTATTTTACAAATAAATTATCATCATAAAATATTTTATGCAGCGGTAAGATAGGTAAGTAAGCAACTTCTAAACGTATCTTTTTCTTTGTGTTCCGTCATATTTTGAAATCAATAAAAATGTGCCACGAAAAAAAAAGAAAGGCTGAGAATAAGTTGTTTAATTTATCAACATGTTATATTTCCGAAAGCTTCTGCAAATGCTTAATATTATGTTTGAGTTTTGAAAATTTTTGTAAATATACGAGTGATTATATATATATATATATATATATATATATATATATATATATATATATTCCAAATTTGATGAAGTATTGAACAAATATTAATACACATATTTTGCTAATTGAAACACTAACGGAGAAATTCACTGTCTATCATAAGCAATTTTTCAGACCACCAAATATTTCTCCGCTATTTAATTCAAAAATACGTACGCATGAAAATAATAATTAAGATTTCATTTTAAAAATATTTCATTTTGAATAATATGAAACATTACATCAAATATTTATGAATAAATTTTATCAACATTTTTATAATATTATTGCAAAAAAAAAAAAAAAATTATTAACTTTTTTTATGTAATTTCATTTATTTCTTATTTCAATATCAAAATATAGCCAAAATTTTATCCGGATATAATTGTAGCATAATTTTTATATTTAATTTCATATGTTTTAATGATATCCCTTAACTATATAATTTCCAAATTTTTTTCTTAAATTATAAAATTAATATTGAAATTTTTTATGGGGAAATATTTCCTTTATATTTGAATCAAAATACAAAAGTGATTTTTCTTTGTTTTTCTTAAAATTTTTGCAATTAAATATTTCTTCCAAATATCACAACGACCAAAATTCTTCGTGACAGTGAACAATTAAGTGAGGTAGAAAAAAACATTTTTTAAAAACTCATATATAAAATTCAAATTCTTTATAAAGTTGAAAAAAGTTGTTGGAAAATATTAACTATTTTTACAATGCTTAAATTATTTTATAAACTCGTTGAATAAAACTAAAGCATAATTCTCTCTTTATAAAACAAGATTTTATTCAAAGCAATATATTTAGCAATTACTTTTAAGCTGTTATTATAAATATACACACGTGTGCCCATTGATTTAATATCATTATTTTCATGTCAGCATTAAACTTAAACAAAGCTTAAAGAATTTTATTAAAAACATTTGTTTAATAATCCTTAATTTATTTAAAGCAAAAGTTTTCCATTTTGTAAGGAAACTTGTAGAAAATGGATTATGAATGCAAATTTATATCTAAAAAACTGGAATTTTAGCATTTTTTTTATATATATGAAAGGTTGGTACTAATATTTTTAAATATTTTATGCCAATGAAATAACCTGGGGAGGTGCGAAAAGATGTTTTTCCAAGATATTTCGCTAAATTGTTGTCTCAGAATTGATTTCAAGAGAATTTTTAACCTACTTTTACAGACGTGAATCTTACTACAGACCTAGACCGTAAAAGTGTCCTCTATAAAGAGCCAGAACTATTAAGAATTCCATTCTCCTTTTGCTTAAATGTTTTTATCTAACGAGAGTTAAAGTAATTATATATATTTTCGAATTTTTTTTCTAATTGGTAATTTTTGAGCGTTAGAAATTTTTTCGAAAAATGTCCATATCACTTTTTCCATATTACTGTTGGAAAGAGTTGAACAATCGACAAGCGGTAACTCTCGGATTTGATTATTAATAAACAAACAGATGTCAAGAAATCTGAGTCGTTTTTTTCTCTGAAGTTGGATTTATGAGACTCTATAAATCTACTTGAGCCATTTCATTCTATGTTTCATTTTTCGACTATGAGTGAGAAAAAACAGAAGACGGTTTTAAATTAATTTAATTCAAGTGAAAAAATTATAAATGCCAATTTAAATCATAAATAATATGCATCAAATGATTGTAAAGAACATTCAAATTATAAACTTGAACTGGAAAGGGTAAGAAAACACAGCGCTCCGAAATTCTAAATTCTGTACAAAGTATCAAACCTGATATAGGAACAACACTGCAAATTGAAAGATTTGACCTATCAAAATAACGTCAATCGTAATCTTTTTGATAAGGAAAATGCTGTTTTTGGAATACTTTGGGTTTTATCTACG
>JAPDSC010088614.1:0-25225 GCA_026290005.1 Latrodectus geometricus | reverse complement strand
TTGATAAGGAAAATGCTGTTTTTGGAATACTTTGGGTTTTATCTACGCCGGGGGACTTTCCTGGCTTCTCATTTGATAATGAAAAGGAGAAAAATTGAAAGAGAAGTGAATGAAAAACGCTTTGAGATATTTCTTTTATTATTAGAAAAAAATAAAAGAAGTTACAACTATATATTTTTAATCACTGAGCGTCAGTGATTCTGATCTGAATATTATTGAAAATCATAAAATATCAGTCTCTATATCAAAGAGATTTTTGAAAAATCGATAAGATAAAAATATCGATTTCCTCTCTCCGTCATACAGATAAACTCTCTCACTCATTCCTTATCACAATATTTATTTCTGATAAACTTCACAGAGCATTTATTCAGTTTAAGATTTATACGGCAATTGTTAAGAAATACGAAGTGTGAATTCACTAGTTTTTATTTTTAAATCTAAACATTTTCCATTTGAAAATAATACTGAATATTAAAGAAAAATATATAAAACATAAGGTTAGAAAGAAAGCTTTTTTACATTAAAGAGTAAAATGTTGCAGGATATTTAAAGAATGTGGTTTTCAACCGAGGAGGAATATATTGGTAAGAATGAAGAGATTTCTCAAGCAGAGTATACAAACAAAGAATTTATCATCGAATGGAGAATAGAAAATTACGACAAATGCTTGGGAAAAAAGATTGTGAGTCCTGCTGTCACTTTGAAGTCTCTCTCAGACACTGAATGGAACTTGGAATTGTGCCTTGGGGAAGGTGAGGAAAATCGCAAGGTATGCACGTCTTGCTACTTAAAAGGATCGATTGAAGATTTGTTATGTTTTGACATAAAGTGTAAATTGTCCGTGAATTTTATTCAGGAAATAGAAACAAAATGTCAATACGAATCGTTTAACGCGAGAGCGAAATCAACGTTCTATATATTAGCATCCCATTTAGATCATGCTGACTTGCTTGTTGTTGAGTACCACATCAAACGGATTATCACATCCCCAGAGAATGACCAACCATTGAGAGAAAGCACATCGACAGGTACTGAATTGTGTTACATCAAAAGCCAGATACTAGTTGAAAGTCAGTCCACAGTTTGTCCAATCAAAGATTTTGAAAACGAAAAAATGGTTCAATGCCCAAAACTTGAGTTTATTAATTGTGACTGTAATTTGACATTAAATTTCCACCCAAAGACCTTAGAAAATAAGATAATTTATTTACCAGCAGAATTTATCTTAGAAATTCTCTTTATTCCTGGAAGAGGAAAGGAAGCAATTTTTGTTGACATTCATGCACATGTTTTAGATTCCTTTGGAAATGTATCGAATAGTGTTGAATACAGATATTTATTTGACAAAGAAATCGAAGATTTCAAAGTTTGGAATTTGGTTTACCCATTAAAGATTGAGGACATAAATTCTAATGAAAAATTGCAATGTATCAATTTTAAAGTTTTTGTTTCCAGAGGTAAAGTTTTGCACTACCCATTAGATTTAATTAATCTAAATCCGGCTCATTTAGAGAAACTCGAGAATTCAGAACCAAATTCTTCCCCAAAGAATTTTTCGAGAGCGATTTCAGACTTTTTCAAATGAAACAAACTATGCGACGTGACTTTATGCACTCAAGATGAAACATTTCATTGCCACAAGACAGTTCTGTGTGCGATGTCTCCTGTGTTCGAGGTTATGTTCGAGAGTGGTATGCGAGAAAGCCGCACCAACATGGTTCGGATTGATGATCTGAGCGCCAATACTGTGAGCCAAATGCTCTACTACATGTATACGCAAAAAGTGCAAAATTTGGAATTTCGAAACGCCCTGACTTTGTTCTCCGCCGCCGACAAGTATCAAGTCGATTCTCTAAAGCGCATCTGTGGTGATTTCGTCAGGATGAATTTGAACCACGAAAATGTCTGCGAAGTCTTGCACTTCGCGGACTCTCGAAATGTTAAAGATCTGAAGGAATTTGCTGTGGCTTTTATTTTGAAGAACCGAAAGGAAATCTTGCTTTCTTCGCATTGGAAAGAGTTATCAGATAGAGATATATATTTAGCTTTTGAAATTGTGAAGCATATTAGTCTCAATGAAAATTAAAATAGACTTGAGGCAAAAGATATTTTTTTCTCATTTCTCATAGATTAAGGGAGATTGTTTCTGTTTCAATTTGAAAATATTGAAAATTTTTACTTGAAAATATTACAAAAGATGATTTGTAACCATTATTATTCATAAATCATCATTTTGAAAGTACTTATTTCATTAATCAGTATAATACAGTTAATTTACTACTACTTTATTGTTAATATAAAATTTCACAGTTATCTATTCTTGAATGATTTAAATCCTTGGTGTGAAATGTGTCATGAACCATACACAGTACATCATATTTTAATTGTGTGTCCAGATTTTAACCGTTACAGCTTCCTATTTTTTAACAGTAATATTTTAACATTACAAGACTTGCTAGGGGAAGCACCCCATCGCAATCTGCGTTTTTAAAAGCTATTAATTTTATTTAAATTTAGAAATATTTTAATCACAAGTTTTAAATTTTACTCATTTTATCTACTTTTAAAAATATTTCATCATTCATTTTATCATTTAAACAAAACATTTTATTTTCACAGTTTATAATTTTAAGTTTTTAATTAATGGGTTAAAGAAAATAATTTCCAACTAATGTCTGGCGAGCTCGCCCTTACTTGGAACTTGCGCCATCAAAATCAACCAACCAGCCTAATATAAAATTCCGGCCAAAGATTAGATACTTGTGCGATACGCTGATAAAATGCCCCGAACTGACTTATGCTGAATGCGTTTGTATGACGTAGCTTTCATTTTATGACGTAACGTGATTGTGAGCATACATGAAATTTGTTTTGCGTGATTGTAACCTGTGAAGTATTTGATCAGTTATTTGTTTTTATTTGGTTAGAATGTGAGATTTTTGGTACCGACGATTCTGGAAGAAGTATTTAAGAGTTATTTTTATTGTATGTTTTTAAGTAATATTGTTTGTGTGTGCTCTTTTATGTAATATTTTATGTTAGATATTATGTATTGTTATATATTTGTATATTTATATTTTATATATTTAATATTTCCTATATTTGAATTTAGATTTATTCAGGAAAAATTAATGTTGGTCAATTAAAAACTCTGGGTTTTTTTTTTTTTTTTTTTTTTTTTTTTTTTTTTTTTTTTTTAAGACTATATTTTTGTTATAGATTAATTTTTATTGCTCTTTATAAGTAGGAGCTGAATTGAACAATACTGTTGTTTTTTAAGGTGAATGCCACTGCCTGATTAATTAAAATTTCAGTTTCATAAAAGTTCATATTAAGTTATAGATTTAGCTTTATTTGCCGGGTTGTGATGTGTTGTTGATTGCGCGATACTTAGTTTATATTTGTTTTTTTTATTATGTAATCTTAGTGAAGTTACTTTTTAATTATTAGCATTTTAATGTTTCTGTAATAATTATGATGAAATATTCGAAATTTTAATAATTTAAATTTAAAATAGCTAGCGATTGAAAATTGAAGCTTAGCGCGATCGATATTTGGAAACCGGATATTGTACGTAATGATGTGATTTAGAGTGGCGACACAACTGTGCAACTTGGCGCGAAAATTAGAGATCATACCAAACCCGTCAGTTACCAAAATTTTAAATTTACTTAATTTATGAATTGGTAGTAATGTTTATTATTGTCTCAATGAACACAACAAATCATATCAATGAAACGAGTCAGCATTTTATTTGAATTTAAGTTCAGAATTATAATTTTAAATTTATGTCAGTGTTATTTATTTTGCTCAGTTAATATCGAAATTTTTTTCAGAATTTAATTTTTATTTTCTAGATTTATTTTAAAATTATGCATAATCATTTACATTTTTCTTTTGAATTATTTTCATTGTTAAGAATGTAAAAAATAATTAATCTTATCACTTGCATTGTAAATTGTCGAATTCTCCCGCTTTCATTTCAATTGTCTGGGCATTCAACTGTAACTTTAGGGCTTGTATATTTGTATTTATTAAGAATTCCTTTTAAATTATTGCTCTCTAATTAACCCTTATCATGAGCAAAAAAAAAAAAAAAAAAAAAATTGTGGGGCAAACCAACAAAATTTAAATCTATAGTCTAATTATTTGAATTTCTAAGGAATACAACGTTTCAATAATTATTTCTTCATATTATAATAAATTTGCTATATTTTTGTAGATTACCATTATGTATATATATATATATATATATATATATATATATATATATATATATATTATTTTTCTTCTTGTGTAAAAGTTATGATTGTTTTAAACTATATTTTTTTCGAATACAAAATTTGTTTGTATATTTATACATGAAACACAGAGGCTCAATGGCTTAATGAGATAACTTCGCTAATAATAAGACAATGCTCTGAGCTTCCATCGTTGGGCTTGGCAAGGTCGACTCAACTTTTCATGAATTCAGTTTGTCGATAATCTGAGTACCAAACATGCTTAGGAACTAAAGCTTAATGCGAAACACTAAAAGTTTCGTGTTAGGCTGATTACTATTATTATTATTGCTTTGTCAAGTGCCAGCGAGTATGGCAGTATGAAGTGCACTGCTCCACTTTTTCAACGGAATCGTAATATGATGTGGAGTCCGACTTATTCAGTACACACATATCATAATTACCCATTTATGGTGTAGGCAAACATTCATACAAGGAAAGTACAAAGACAAGAGAGAAAGAACATCCATGCCCGGACCGGGATTTAATCCCAGGATGGGTGGCTGGCTGATTACCAAATTGGGATACATACTTTACACAGTTAGGTAATCAGCATAATATGATTTTTTTTAACCCTTGGGTGTAAACCCAAGTGTTAGAAAAACAGGTATGGGAGCATGGGCTATCGTATAAATACAGGTTTAGTTATTTTTTTCTATATAAAATAAATTATTCAAATAGAATAAAATGATATTTTTTTGTGTAAATCTTATGAGAGTATTAAAATATCAATTTTTTACTGTGACTTTTATTGTTCTAAAGATGTCTCAAATATGAAATCTGGTTACGTATTATAAACAGTAATAAATATACAAGTTTGCTAAAATACAAGCTTTCTTGAAATCTTCTAGATGAGAATTTCTTAGAATAAGAAACTATGAAATATTATAAATATTCCCTTCTTTGCTTAAATACATATTATATACATGTTTAAACAAAATACTGAATAATTTGGTAATTAGTTCTTTCTAATTGTTGGTGTATAAAAAGCTAAAAATATTCTGCTAACTGATAGAAAATTCTGCCCTAATATTATATATTTTATTGTTAATTCTTTGGTTACCGTTAACAAAAGTTCAATTTAATAAATGAAGATTGCTTATTATATTAACTGTGGCAGAAATAATTAAATATTTATTATGAATTTTGAAAAAATAATAAAATATCAAAAAGGATTTTTAAAAAAGATAGTTATGCAACGAACAAACCAATTTCTTGTTCAACAAGCAACTGGAAAAATATCTTGCTATTTTATTTTAACGTAGAATGCGAAGATAAAAATTTAAGCATTTCTCAAAGAAAGAAAAGAAAAAAAAGTGAATATGCTGTTCGGATATATTCAAGAAAATGAAGACATAATCCAAATGACGATTCATTCTGTTACATAAGACATAATATTATGCTTCACCTTTGTGGCCCAAAAGAAGCGCTTTTGTCCCCTGACGCATCTGTGATTGTTGTGATGATGGAGCATATACTGATTAAAATTTTGAGATGTCTAATATTTTCTTGGAATGATATTATGAGAAAATAGTGCCATCTCAGATATCGACTTCGTCTCATGAAGTTTTAATATAACGAGATTGTTAATCCTCTTTCGTTTGTAGTAATCGGAACGAAATTCATTAATACGACGGAAAAAGCAAAATATTTTAAAAATGAAAGACACCCCTAAAAACCATAGAAAAATTTTACATTCTGGAAAATATGAATGAATTATTATTAATGAAGTTTGAGAAAACAAAAGAAACATGATAATTTTTAATTCTATTTTGAGCTAATTAAAAATTGTAATATGTCATTGTTTAACATCTCGTGAAATCATGATGACCAAATTATTGTAAGATTAAACTCTAAAACTAGTATAACAAATGGGCTTACAAATCGCTTTATTAGCCCATTTATTATAATTTAATGTTATAATTTATTATACAAAGCGATTTGTTATTATAAATTATTATTATAATAAATCGCTCTTCTCAGTCAAATATATTGTTTGACTGAGAAGAATGATTTGTTTTGTGGAAGAATAATTAGGGACAATTTATTATATTCAAAAGAAAACGAATATCGTTAGAGTGGTTTCAAATATATTTAACACAGTGGAGACTGTATCCAATAGCCTAATTTAAGGATTGAATTAATATGATTTTGTGTAGGAAAGTTATTCATAAGGGGCAAATACGATACTTTTTGACTGATCCAATCTTAGCAAAGTACGTTATATTTTTCAAAACTCATTTTACGAGTCGACTGTCATCCAAAAGCCAGATGTAATCTTGCTCGGTAACGCTGCTCTTATTAGCAATAATAATCTTATTGCAAATAGTAAAATTGTTTCTTATTTTATTGTTTGCAATAAGATTTTTAAGAAATGAACATATTCAACGCAGTAATAACCTATCTAATAGATACATACTTAAGATGTTCTGGCTTTCAATTCAAAAGTTTTTGAATTTAAGTCATACCTCAGTCTTGTATATTTGCTTAGGTTTAGAATTTTTATACCACAGGTACGGTAAAATTAATTTCTGTCTGTAGACCATGACCCCATTGTCCCCTCTGTTGTTATGATGGATCTTCAACAAGCAGATGAGTGGAATTCTTATTTGTCATGAATTGTGATTATCATTTTACAGAGGATGCATAAAACCCGCTTCATTAGCGAATTCGACTCGGGAGGATTTTTTATTGAGGAGATCTTTATTTCTATTTTCAGACGTCAAAACATTGTATATCATTACCCATTTCATGAAATACCTTTTACTCTAAAATCTTAAATAGTTTCTAAGATCTAAATCATGACTTTTTAATTCTTTGCTTAGGTGCGTTGTTTGCGATGTCATTAACATCGTGATAGGTGATGGCAGGTGACGTCATCAACAGAGCAAAACATTATGCTTTATCAAGTGACTGCTATTTTAATGATCATAGCAGCTGATACTAAAGATTACCAAAATACTTATAAATTTAAATGTATGATATTACACTGTGCATGTAAGCAGTAAATAATAATCATATTAATTAAAGAGACTTAAATTAAATAATTCTACAGTGTATTACAAAATGTTATATTTAGCATCTTAATCATTAATATTTAGAAGCAAAAATATCAAACACTTCAATTAAAAACCATAATTGAAATTTGCTTAAAATTTAGATTATATATATATATTGATGCTATTATTTTCAATCATTTTTTATTTTTGATAATACCTGTGTAGCTCATGCTTTATCATTTTTTTTCAGATAAGCTTTAAATGATTTCCTCTTTCAATCGGAGTTGCAGTTTAGGAAAAAAGAAAGATAAGCCTGCCATTCCTGAAGTGTAATTCTATTCGTCTGCAAAGAGAAATATTTTTCATCCGAAAATAATACTATAGAAACTACAAGGTCCCAATTTTTAAAATTTTATATTTATTGTTACTTCGTATATACCAAGAGTCTTGCACTGCAGAGTTTTGTAATTTGATTTTCTGTTAAAAATTGAAAATTATTTTTTAAAAAAATTAAAAGAAATGGATGAAATAAATTTTGAAGAATTTGTCATAAAATGGAAAATACAGAATTTCCGTGCCTGCTCAAGACAAAATGGCATTACATTTGTGAGCCCACAAGTGGCTTCTAAATCTCTGTTTAACTCGGAATGGATTTTAGAATTGTGCCTTGGAGGCGATGAGGATAGTTCTGAAGAATACTTAACTTGTTATTTGAAGAGACGTTTCACCCGATATCCATCAGAACTAGAAATGCACTGCAACCTGTCCGTCAATGGTCACCAAATGCATGGGGTACATACATTCGAACCATTTGGCTCATGGGGAAAATCTACTTTTCCAAGATTTAACTCAAAATCAGATCAAATCGACCTTCTTGAAATTGAGTGCCACATGAAAAAGGCTATCTCTTCTCCAAAGGATGACCCTCCATTAATCAAAAACACGTCGAATTACAATGAGAAGTGTTACATTCGGAGCCGAATTTTGGAAGAAAGAGCATCCTTTGATTTTTCCATTGAAGATACTGATCTTAAAAATCAAGAAAAAAAGGAACTTCCGAAGATAAAATTCTTCGCTTGTGCCTGTGATTTATCTTCGACACTGCAGCTAAGGAACGAAGAGGAAGACACAACTTATTTAGAAGCAGGTTTTTCTTTAATGAAACATAATCAAGCAGAAGTGAAGCCAATTTTTGCTTCTGTTTTCATACATAGATTAGATTCTCTTGGAAAGGTATCAAACACGGCTGAATACGGGCATTTATTTGACGAGGAAGTCAATGGTAACTGGAACGTCACCCATCAGCTAAGGAAAGAAAACAAGAAGTCTAATGAAAATACTGTCTATTTATGTCTTGAAATATTGGTTTCCAAAGGAGAAATTATATCTGATGTACACTATTTAGTGAATGACAGCCCTGAATATTTAGCACCGAGAGATTCACCGAGCAGTTTTTCGAAGGAAATATTGCGCTTTTACAAAGAAAAGAAGTTTTGCGATGTCACCCTGCGCACTGAGGACAAATCCTTCTATTGTCACAGGGTCGTTTTATGTGCCATGTCTCCTGTTCTAGCTAATTTGCTCGGTGAGGACATGGATAGAAGTAATCCCTGCATCTTCCAGATAGAAGGCATAGACTCGCAAACAGTCGACCAGGTCATCAACTTCATTTACACGGGCACAGTGCAAGAGTTGGATTTCAATACAGCCAAGAATTTACTCCTGGCTGCGGTTGAATACCGAATCGACTCTCTGAAACTCATTTGTAGTGGTTTTCTCAAGAGGAATTTGAATCACGAAAACGTCTGCGAAGTTCTGTGTTTTGCAGATGAATACAATGATAATGATTTGAAGCAATCAGTTGTTGGTTACATTTCGACTCATAGAAATGAAATTTTGCGTTCTTCACAATGGAAAGATTTAGAAAAAAAGGATATACATTTAGCTTTTGAAACTATAAATAGTTTTATTCCAATGCGAAAGTAATTTGGAGGTAATTATTTTGAAAAACTTTTTCCAATTTTTATTAATTTTTCTGCAATTATTTGAATTTTAAATTTGAATATATAAGAAATAATATTTAACTGATAGAGTAAGAAATTAATGTAATATTTTAAATTATTTTTATTATTAAATGTTAAGCATGTGTTGGTACTATATTTATACTTTATTAATTTAATTATAATATTAATTTTATGAAATACATCAATTATTGTCTTCATCGTATCAAAGTCTCTCGTTTGATATAATATATATTCCTACTGTGTGAAAAATAATTTTGTTCATCATAAAGAAGTTCCTATTATTTATAAAAACATATATAAATAGCTTAATTTCTGTCATTTGAAATGTTTTTTTATATCTTTTAGTTAAACTTTTACTGTATTAAAAAATAATAAAATAAAAATATTGTTATTATTGCAATTTTGTTTATAATAAAAATGTATAATAAACCATGACCAGTTCAGATATTTATTTTATCCATCTTCTATAAGGAATATTAATTCAAATATTCCGTAGTTAATATTACTTCACATAAAAGCATCTGATAGACGTTGTGTAGAAGAGTTAATATTCAAAAAATTTAAAGAATATCCACAAAGAAATCCAAAATCTTTTCGGTTTCACTATCATATTTTTACTATTTGATTAGCGCTTATTGATTCAGAAAATATCTCATTAATTTTTATTATTTATTCTGATATTAAAGATTTACTCAATTCAAAAATAAGCTTTCATCCACACAATGCGTCTAAGATTTTTTTCTTCTGAAATTTTTCTCAAAAATTCAATATTTAGAGATGTTTTTATAATGAATGTAAAAAATTTAAGAATTTTTAAAAATATAATATCGCTCCAAAAACTTTTTATTCTAAGCATCTTTAACATTTCTTTTTTTCACCTTTAAAAAAAATAAGTTTTTGGACTAAGTGATGCAAATCGTTTTATAAAATGCAACGGAAAATCATCTCAGTAGACAATCGAATACAATCGAAATAATTCAACTTTACATTTAAGCAAAATATTTAATTTAAGAAATATTTTGTCGCGTAGTATGAAACCTGGAAACTTGGAAGAATTAACCCAACAATTATGTGTTACTGAATTAAGCTATTGTTGTTTTATTATGTTATTGTTGTGTTTTTCAACAGTTATTTCAGATTATAATTTTTTGTAATTCATTATTATAAATTATATGAAATTAATTTTCTGAAATTTTGTTATAAGGATTTCGAGTCTTAGGAAATATAGAAAGAAATCTTCAAAATATCTATACTTGATATCCAAAACTGCAATAACATAGAAAAATAAATGATTAAGGGTACAACATTTGGAGACATTTTTTTTTCGAAAATGATTATAAAGATAGTAAAAAGCAATAGATTTTGTAAAAATGAGTAGTAAAATTAAATGAAAAAATAGCAGTTTAATTTTATATCTGCTAACAAAAAATGTCTGAGATTTACTGTACGGTCACTATTGGCGTGATTTTTCCATATTTGGATATAAATAACATTTTCTGGCAACGTAACCCATTACGACCATTTGCAAATGAGAGATTCTGACCAATTCCAACCTTGCTTGTGCGAAATGGCGACATTTTTGCCGACTTTCTTGAAAAATTGGCGCGTGAATGACCGTACAGTGAATCTCAGCCCAAAAGATAAAATTGCTGGGAATTATACATAATATGTAGCCTTCGAAATTGAACTTTCTCAATAAACTTTACGAAAGCTTTGCAAATTCTGCTCTTAATTGTCCCGTTCTCAGCATGCATTTTGTTGACTTATTCCTTTATTTGGGGATACAAGTTCAGCAAATATAAATATTATTATTATCCCTGGCTCCTAGGATCTATATTTACCTTTTCAGCTCTACAAGGGGCGGAAGTGATGCCAGTGAATTGAAATACACCATACATATTCATCTTAAGCCCCAAAAATGGGTGTATTCTAGCCAGAGAGCATACCTCCAGACATGACCCTCAGACCCAGAAGTATAATTTCACATGGATCTACCATGATACATTTAAAACGCCCCAGTCACCATTAAGATGGATCAATGGCTGGGATTTGAACTCACTACCTCCCAATAACGAACACCCTAAGCCAGACCACCACGGTCTTTTTAAGCCTTAATATTATTGACAGCTTTTTTGTCGATGCTCTTGTGACTCGATTTGCAAACAATTGGATACTTATAATTTTATAAGTAAATATAAATACCTCATCGGTGGAGACAATGAATTGCTAAAAATGTAACTTTTAAATACGGAGACTGTGACAGAAATTGTGATACAAGCTATAATTTAAAAACGAACTATGCTATTACAAATTTTATTAGGAATTTCAATATAGGATTTAAAAATTTTTGATATAAAATGTGTAAAAGTTTTTAATGTTATAAATAATTTTGATAGAAAAATATGATTAAACTATAACATATTATATATATTTCTTACAATTTTTTCCTCACTATTCCTTGTTAATCCTTGTTTTAATTTTACAACGAAAAGAAACATTATTCGTTACATTTCAATTATTCTTTTACCTTAAAAATATCAGCTCTGTCACCTTTTTTAACAGAACAATATAATCTATAAAATTTATTTTTCCTATGTACGAATTAAGAAAAAGGATAAAGTTTCCAAAATTATGCTTTATTAGATATTAAATTTGCGAAGTATAATTTTATGTAAAAAAAAATTTTCCCAAACGTTTTATAAATTTAAGTATAATAAAATAATATATATATTTTAGTTTATTTTCAAGAAAAGTTTTTTTTGTAATAAATATAATAATTATTTTCTTGCAATTCACTGTAAATATTATAATATAAATCAAAAAAATGAAAGACAAATTGGAAACATAAGAGAATTCTTGAATTAAGATTCATTTTCACACAAGAGGTGCTGATATTAAATACATAGCTATAATTTTTAGTTTCTTTTTTTAAAAGTTTTTTAGACATTTGTAATATTATTGGATAATAGCTGATCTTGAATTCATATAGAGATTCATATAGATATATATATATATATTCATATAACATGATCAAAACATTAAGATTTATTATATATCTATGAAATATAAAAGAAAATTTTTTGGTTTATATATCTATAATCAACTATTTGAAGATATTTTGAATGTGCTTATATAAACAATTTTTTTATACTTTCTAAATTTAGGCAGTTGAAGGTTTGGAAAGATGGCGCCACTAGACAGTATTGAATTATTACTTAAAGCTTTTAACCCATGACCTCAGCGATATCATTACGCTTAATTCATATATTGTTCATGAAATAATTTTTTCAGAATTTATTTTTGTAAACTTGATGAAGTTATATCCACATTACATTTTTTGAAAGAATTTGATAAAAACGCAAATTCATATGGAGCAATAATTTAATGAAAAATTTTAATGAAAACTGTCTTTTATATATATATATATATATATATATATATATATATATATATATATATATATATATATATATATATATATATATATATATGGGGTAAATTTATTTAATACATTAATATCAATCTTCAATATGAACAAATGTCATAAATACAGAAGCAAAATCGTCCATAATAGATTTTATTTAAAATTTTGATTCATGTCAATGCTGTAAGACAATTTAAAAATCACTCAAAATTATTTTTTAGTATGATATTAATTTTTTTAGTTCAATTTTGTTAATATTAAACATTATTAAATAAGTTTATTTTCTATAAATTGTAATTATCATAATTTTCCCAGAGAAATGAAATTTTCTGTAATGACATTTTTTAATTCTTTGACTGAAAGTTGATAGAACAATATTTTCATTTAAAAAAGCATTTAATATATTGGAACATACTGGTGCATTTAATCATCATTAAATGTTTGGTATTCATTTGTTTTTAATTGAAGCTTTTTTAAAATTTTAAATTAAACAGTTTGTATAGAATGTTTCGCTATTTTTCTTAGCTAATCTTATTTTTATTTGGATAATCAGGGATATAAGAAACTTTTACACGCCAACAGCTTCAAAGTTATTTGCTATTCATAATATTTACATATATAATTTTATAATTAAAATATAATTATAAAATTAAAATATAAACAAAATAAATTTATTCATTAACTTCTTTTAAATTTATGAGCTGCTGTTATATTAAAATTGATTTTAAATCAACAAATGCGTCTGAATTATAAATTTATATATGTGTTTATAATTTTTCTATGAATTTTCTAAATCGATTTGTAAATGCAATGGATTTTGAAGTGACACAAAAAGAGTTTTAAAAACAACAGTTTATTAATACAATTGAAATGAGAATGCATTGATTTCGATTTTACTGTATAATTTTTTTTAAATCACCAAGAGAGCACGATCATGCTTCTAAGACTTTTTTGACCTTTTCGTGTTATCAGTACTTTATTTTATCGTTTAAACCAGTGATTCTCAACCTGTGGGGCGCGCCCCCCTAGGGGGGCGCTAGCACACTAATGGGGGGGCGCGAGCATATCCAAGAGAAAATGTTATTTAAAAAAATTGATTAAGTGACTGAAAGGAAAGAACACACACACACATACAAACAAAATACATTTCGACATATTTAATAATTAACTTATTAAATTAAAACAACTTACTAAATTAAAAACAAATTTAATAATTATTAATGACTTCCTTGGGCCTGTCTTTCAGAGCAAAGTTTTTCGAAGAAGGGTTTAATATTAGAAATAGGCACTCTCAGTTCTTTTTCTATATTTAGCTGAGATCTATATTTTGTCTTCAAAGAAGCCACCGTAGAAAATCCAGTTTCACAAAGGTAAGATGTTGAAAATGGTAGTAGAATGCGAAATGCCCTTGTTTTTAGTGCAGAAAACTTATCATCCACTCCTGCCCAAAATTCAAAGAGTGATTTATTACTAAATTGTCTTTTGGTTTCGCCGCTTGCCGTGAAGTCTATGAAGGTTTCTTCCCCTTCGATTGAGAGTTCTTCGGGAGTATTTTGAAATGGATCCCTCACCCTCTTGTAACTTGATATCAGTTTGTCGTCAGCAAGAAAGTACTTTTTAAAATTCTTTGCTAGCATTGCTAAATGATTTTCAATGGTTACAAAAACAACTTTTACATGTTGTTCTTCAGCCTTGTAAGTTTTAATACAATCATTCAACTTTGCAAACATTGTTAAGTTTTCTTGCTTTAAATTTCTGCTCCACAATTCCAATTTCCTACAAAAAGCATTAACTTTATTACTCGTATCTAATATGTGTGTATTTGCTCCTTGCAGTTGAAGATTCAAGTTATTTAATTTCTCGAATATGTCGATCATGTAGCTCAATTTCAACACAAATAAACTATCGCGAAAATTCTCAGCTACAGGTCTGTTTTCCTCTTCTAAGAAAACGGCGATTTCTTCTCTTAATTCATAAACACGTTGCAAAAATTTCCCTCGAGATAACCATATTGCCTCGCAATAAAATAGTAACGCTGAATGTACTGCACCCATGTCTTTACAAAGTGCGGAAAAGATTCTTAATTTCAGGGGTCTCATTTTTATATAATTTACTACGGTTACAACCGTAGTTAACACAATATTCAAACCAGGACTAATTTCTTTGGAAGCCAAAGCTTCTCTGTGGATCATGCAATGTGTCCAGACGAACTGTGGCGATTTTTGTTTCACAAGTGCTGGAATACTTTGGAATCTTCCTGACATAGAATGAGCACCATCCGTGCATATTCCGACGCAATATTTCCATTCTATGTTTGCCTCGTTCATAAAATCATTTAAGATAGCAAATAAAGCGAGTGCTGTTGCTTTGAGTTCTATTGGTTTGCAGGAAAGTAATTCTTCTACTACTGACAAATCATAACAAAATCTAACATAGGCAATGAAATGAGCATCTTTATTACTATCTGTTGCCTCATCGAGTTGTATTGAAAACACTTTGTAACTCAACTTCGACAAAAGCTGACACTCTACATCTTCAGCTATATCAGCAATTCGACGGGCAACAGTATCATTTGAAAGAGGTATAGACTGCATTTGTTTTGCAAAATTATCTCCAAACATAATTTCTACAATATCAATCGCGGCTGGCAAAATAAGCTCTTCACCAATGGTGTGAGGCTTTTTACATCTGGCTATTTTATATGAAACTTTGTAAGAGGCAATTCAAGATTTATCATTCACAGACAAAGTTTTTTTAAACAATAATTTTTGCTTTTCATATGATTTTAATTTTAATTCGAAGAATTCTCTGGGTTTGTTTACGTACTCACTATGAAGCGTTTCCAAATGTCATTTAAGTTTATTAGGTTTCATGCTGTCTGCCGCCAACATTTTTGAGCAAATGATACACAGGGGCCTTTCTTCTTCATTTACTTCAGTACTAGTGAACCCAGAATTTAAGTATTCTTGAGAATATTTTCTTGATTTTATTTTCGGAACCACGCTCATCTGTGTATTGTTGATGCTTGTCTATCGTCTAATGCTCACTTACGCCCGCTTAAAAATTTATCCATGATTCTGCATTAGTCTGCTGCCGTGAATATTTAATACGGTGAATTGCAATTACACGAAAATATATATAATATACACATTCAGATTAGATTCAATAGCGATAGAAGGATCGACTCGAATGAGATTGTCTGAAATTGAAATTGGCGTCATAGAACTTTCTCCTTCTCCCTATGAGAAAACATTTGTTCACATCTGCGCAAGCTCCTAGCTTAATTTTTTGCTGACCAGACAAATTCCAGACAAATCGAAACTTCTCGCGAAATTGTGAGAATGCCCGACATAGCGGGACGCATGAGCAATAAAAAAGCATAGGATTCCTGTTTTTTCAATGCTGAGGATCGGTGTTGCAAAATGTCAATAAATTTCGGTATTCTTGGTAATTTGTAAAGTTTAAAATTAAGGTTGTAGTGTAGGTTTAGCGCCAAAATACTCAAAATACATTATTATTGTATATATTTTATTGTATGCGGTGGGGGGGGGGCGCGATGAAAATTATGATTGAAAATTGGGCCGTGAATACTAAAAGGTTGAGAAACACTGGTTTAAACAGTTAAATTTCGGTGCACTTTGTAGATGATACATTACATAATTTTATGTTAAGAATCTCAATTTCCTTATATTTAAAAAGAGCTATTCTTCAACTACGATTAAATTTTAATGTTTATTAACGTTTAAAAAATATTTAAAAAAGTGTTTTGTGTACACTTTTCTGTATAATTTGCTGTTAATTTTAAATGTATAGCTGTAAACTTTTCAATAATGTAATTTATGTAAACTGTATAAATTAAATATTAATTGTAAAAGATATTCAATGATATTGTAAATCATCCTTCATGCAACTTAGAATTGTGCTTAAAAATAACTTTATTTTTTTTATTCATCATTACTTATTTTGAAGAAATAGATGATTATTAAGATTTAAAGCATTTCTATTTTATTATTTGCTTCATAGATGGCAGCATCATAATTTTATTTTAAATCCTAATAATTATTAACACAATATAAACATTCTTCCAATGAATTATTTCATAATATTGGATAAAAATACTAATGAGCAATATTTATATAATTTTGATTGATTCCTTTTTCAATTAAACACAATCACACCAGTGGTATATAATTCTGTTCTCTCTCTGAATTATAACATTGATTACTATATAGATATTATTAAAGGAAACACAACTATATCAAAATTGAAATAAATAGAATAAAAACAATACACACACACTCTGAAAAGTAAGCAAAGCAATATAATGAAAAATAAGTAAAGGAATATATATCAAATACAGAAGAATGTGATTACCAAAAGTAATAAGAAAAGTTATGAATTAAATTAAGAAGTTAGAGTAGTTTATATATGTATAATTTTTAAAGTATATTAAAAGTTAAAATATAATTAAAATGAAAATACAGGTGTTTTTGAGACTCTTGTGTGTGTGTAAGAACTTGGTGGCCCTTCTGTAGTTAGAAAAGCTACGCTTTACTTCAAACATACAAGCAATTGCTTAGTTCCTACTTATTTTAAAATAAAATAAACAGGAACATTATTTAGTTAAGTTGATTAATTAAATGTTTCATTTGTTTTATGATGAATTTTAGATTATTGCAAATATTGTATATGTATTTTATATAATAAGATTATTGTATATAATAAGGGGAAGCTTATTTGTGTGTGTGTTGATAAATTGATTTAGAAATATCACTAAAATTTAAATTATTGAGAATAACAAAGTCGTCTATGCATCTAAACGCAAAAGAATATTGAAAAATAAAACTTTTTTCAAAATAATGTGAAAATAAATTAGCAGGTGTACTCGAAAAATTTTAACCTTCTGGAATACCGCAGTTTTGAATAAAAATATTTCCACCCTTATAAATATAATTATTATAAATACAAAGTTTAACCAAGTTGTTCCAGTAATCAAGACCAAAACTTAAGAAATCCTTGAAATCTATATATAAATGAATGTATGCCCGTCTGTATTCGATATATTCAAAAACCATACATCTAATCGCAGTGAAAATTTGGGAAATTATTAAGTATATCCCTAGAAAAAGGTTTTTGAATTTTTTTTTTGAAAATCAGAGTTTGGGTTCTCGAACAAATATCCCAAAAATATCAAGATAACATTTATTGGTAATATTTGTTAAAAGTGTAACCATGAATAAGCTGAAAAATCAAGTTTTTTCCCCTAGAAATTTACTCATAGAATTTTTCACTCTTTGACTGAATTACTTTTACTTTTATAAAACAAATTAAACTAAAAAATAACCCATAATAACAGTTAAAATAGAAAAAATCACAAGGTAAGTAAAATATTGAAGCGTCCTATTTATATTTTTTTCAGTTATTGTTTGAATATTATAAATTATATTAAAATTTAAAATATTTTAAATACATAAATTGTGTTTTCTTTAAGATTTCAACAAAGTAATTTAAATTACAAAAAACGACATTAATGCGTTTGACGTTAGATTTTTCACCTGCGAATTCTAATAAATAAATGATAGTTTTCACAGTGAAATGGGAAAAATAGTAATTTTACCATCCACATTTACGGGCAATCCAAGACATCATGCATGAATATGCACAGGATGCAATGACGTATGTTGGTGCATATGGTCGTCCAGATTTTTTCATCACATTTGCATGCAAAGCAGCATAGGATGAAATAAAGAGGACCTCTTTTTAACTGGACAGTCACCAACAGATTGACATGATATTTCTGTAGATTATTATTAATCAATGTTCGTGAAACAACACTTTTCCAAGAATTAGAAACTGTCAATGGCTATGTGTGTGCTACATTTCGTGAGGCTTGCCAGAAATTAAGTCTTTTAGAAAATGATGCTCATTGGGATATTTCACTCGCTGATGCTTCTAATACACCTCAATCCCACAAATACGTACACTATTTTCCCTCATACTAACTACATAATTTCAGGCTAATTCAAAGGATCTTTGGGAAAAATATAAAGACTATATGAGTGAAGACATTTTACATCACATGCGTAGAATAAATGCTAACCCCAATATTCAAGTTACAACAAATATATTCAATGAAGTGTTGATTTTCATTGAGGATATATGTGTGTTTGACAACAGCCAACAAATCACTGACAGAATAGGGAATTATTAATCCAAATATATTTGATAACGACATCTTCGAACGTGATATACAACGAGAAATGCACTTCGATATAAATGAATTACAAACATTAGTTCGAATTAATCTGCCGAAATTGGTATTAGAACAAAAACAGCATATGACCCAATTATAAATGTAATATCAAACAAGAGTTGTGGTTTATATTTTTTAGATGCACCTAGAGACACTGGCAAAACTTTTCTTATTTAAATTATTCTGGCAAACTATAAGATCACAAAGTAATATTGCACTTGCTATTGCAGGAACTCTTTTGGACGATGGTCAAACATTTGACATTTTGACATTAAATTTTCCATTAAATAAGCAGATAATTGAAACTCCAACATGTAATATTAGCAAATATTCTGGGATGTGAAAAGTACTAAGATCATGTCAACTTATAATAGGGGATGAAAGCACCATGGCACACAAGAAATCATTGGAAGCACTCAATTGCGCATTAAAAGATTTGAGAAAAAATGAGCAGCTTATAAACATGTACCGGCATTCAATAGATTATAAGGGATGATCCCTTTTTATATTTATGTATATTTTTCCCAGCTTTCATTTTCATTTGTTTACTAAAGGGAAATTTTGACTTGGTTTTACAATTTTAGCATCTTTGTACAGTTATATTTAACAATTTAATCGTGTAGAAATCACATTAAAATATTATCCAATCCATTAAAAAATATATATAGCTTATTATCATTAAATACACAGACTGATACGTAATTATATCAGATTTCTTTCATTCTGTAAATTTGTGTTCTTTGTCGTTTTTAAAGAAACATTTAAAACACGAAAGCTAATTGGACTAGGATGAAGTTTTTAACTGAATCCTGATCGATTACAGTGCCCCAACTCTAGTTAAGATATAAACCGTGGATCTGTTGATTTGAAGACCTCGTTAGCATTAAATTATTCTTTCAGCCAACATCATATCCTCTTATCACTGAAATAGAGATAGTATTGGTTATAAAACAAAATTCTGATGATTATAATTAAGTTAGGAAACCTTAAAATCATTCCTAATCAAATATTAATAATTGGTTTAATTTTTGAACAAAGCTCGAATATACAAAAGGTATTTACACATTTTTAGAGCGATTTCGATAAATAATTTAAAAAAAAGTAAATGTTTTAGAATAAAAATTTTTGGCAACAGCGGAATATATTTCTCATTTTATTATTATTTGAAATAAGAAATATCGTCGGATATTTTTAAATTTATTCTTCTTTCAAAATGTTGCATGTAAACAAGCTGTGGATTAAAGAATATGTTTTTGCTCTTGAAGAGAAATATTCTTATTCCAGAATACAAAAACGTTGTGAAATGCATGGTATTAAAATATCTAAGTGAAAAATAAGAAATATTATTAATGGGAGAGGTAAAAATCGTCAACATAGAAAATACACCAACACAGAAATCAATTGTAAAGTCCTTGGACACATCTGTAGCAACAATAAATAAAAGAATAAACCAAGATTTACAACTTAAAGAAGCTAAAAAAACATAATGCTCTCCAACTTTTGCCGAGACATGTGGCTCAACGCAAAACATTTTGCAGAATCCTGTATAAAAACCATTTAGCAAGAGATAATAGGAAATACATTGTGACCTTTGATGAAGCATGTGTTTTTACCTAAATGGCTGCAACAAAAAAAAAAGTCTATTTACTATAGAAAACGAGGAGCAAAAATATGTACAAACCTGGTTCCACAATGTAAAGAAAGTTTCAGTAAGGGGGTAAGGGGTTCATGATTGTCGAAGGCTTCTCCTACAATGGGAAATTAAAAATAAGAAGAGTAGAAAAAATGTTAAAATCAACTCATCAGAAGAAGGATTTACGTCCAATATTTACAAAAGAAATTCCACTTCTTTATTCCAATGATTTTCAAAGAGTGAAACTTCATCAAGACAAAACTACAAGTTAAACTTTGAAAACTACCACTGCATTCCTTGAAAAAATGAAGACTAATACAGGTATTGCATGTATACCTTTTCAACATATTCTTGCAAAACCCCCTGACGTTTCACTTATGGACCATTGTGCCTTTGGTCTATTAAAAAGAGCTCTTTCTAAACGCAAACCAACCTCGATAGATGGACTCTGGGAAGTAGTGGAAGAGGAATGGAAAGCAATACCCCAGGAAATTTTATGAAATTTCTTCGATCATGGAAATCCTGACGCAGACTTACAGCTCAGAAAAAAGGCTATTAGATCAAACATTTAAAAAAAATAGTCTTTACATTTTAAACATGAAATCGTTTTAAAAATATGTTAATACTCTTTGTAATATATCGCAAGTTTTTAAGTGGTAATTATAATCTAGCTTGGAATAGATTGAAAATTATTTTCTATTAATTATCTTATAAAATGTATATTTTCTTTGTGTTTATACACAAAGAAAATATATATTTCCTCTTTCTTGCTTGTGGTCTTGACTTCTTAATCTACTTAAGCTTTTGTGAACTCTTATTTAAATTATTGATCGGGAAACTTCGACATTTCAGTAGATGGTGCTGTTGCTCTTGCAAGATTGTTTTCTGAAAGCGTTTCCAACATTTTCCTCAAATATATTTTCTAAAAAGTTTAAATATGTTTTGATTGCTTATTTTACTATCACCAAAAAATACTTAGAAGTTGTTTATATCGGAGCTTTGAACTCCATTTAATGGAAAGCCAAAGGACAATTGTAAATATTTTCTGTAGGCCCAAAGCATGTTCTTCAATCACTTGGTGCTAAAGAAATTTTATTAATTTGCTGAATCCTTACTTATAATAATTAAAAAAAACTTTGAAAATTGCTATGTTTAGTTTTTATACAACAGAAACTGTATAAGTTATTTTAATCACCGTGACTGATAGAAATGTGAATAAAATGTTTGTTTAAAAGAAAGCCACAATCTTCTTTATATCTAAATAATTACATCCCCTTTGCCATTAAAAAAATCGCAACAATAGGTTATTTTTTCAACTTTGTTTCCCAATGTGAAATAAAAGAGAATATTCTACAATACAATATAATTTTATTAAACATTTTTCTAATTGACATAATATATACATATATAAGACAAATTCTGCAGACAAAATTGGTCTTCGTTTCTTGTCCATTCTTAGATTCGGCAGTCTTGTGTATACACTGCGAATAAATTCCAGCGTCATCCCAATGTATATTCTTGCTCTCAAATCTCTCTTATTTTGTTAATCGGGGTTTGAAATCTGAAAAATTTTACTTTGCGAGCGTCCTCTGGCAAATGCATTGCCTTCTTCTCCAAATTCGTAGAATATTATTTGTAAAAGGATTTATAATAGGATTGCGATTTATATAAATTTCTTCGAACGAGATTATTTAAGCAAAAGTGCTCGAAATTTAAAGCGAGATTCTCGAAATTTAGTAGGGTCAAATCCTCAAACGTTCTTCTATGATAAGATTACTATGATTATCTAGAAATATCTTTAGAAGAGTTTTTCTGTTATAAAATGTACAATTTAAAGCACTGCATGTAGAAAAAATAGAATCAGCACTATGCATTAAATCCTTTCGAAAATAGTAAATTCTTTTTTTTTTCTTCATAATTTTAGCAAAATACTTGACATTTTTTTTAACAAAATACTGTCGATAATTTTGATAAATATGGCCAAAAATTATCTCACAAACTTTAATAATAAAAATTTACGAAATTAAATTTCTTTGATTATATATAGGCTTAGGGAAAATGTGCAGAAAAAATTACTTTTAACTCATTAGTTATTAAGTATTACAATTAGCAATGATTTGAATAGAGATGAGAAGTAATTATAAATCTTTAAAAGCAAAGTTTCTTCCATTCTCAAAAGAAGATATTTCAGCTGTGCGTTTTACTAACTCAGTTTCAATAGTCTACTTGATCACTTTGATTTTTAAATAAAGAATACAAATATAAATACTAGTGCCATTGGACACATAACTCCACTAAAGCTGGTGACGGGGATGTGCTCAGTGGATAATAACATTCTGGAATCCATTTGTTCTTTCAACAAAAAGAAGAAAATAATAGTTTTCCTTCACTGTTGATGAAAACTAAAATGTCAATGGCTTATCCTGAATGTTTTTTAAACTGACTTTTAGAGCTTAAGTGAAAGAATTTTAATCAATGCAATAGATAGAATGTACGGAAGACGCAATTCCGAAAAGTTTCCAATTATCTTTCTAACGTTTTCTGATTTCCAGCAATGTAGAATATGAAATGAAAAAAGAAATAGAGAAAAATATGTTTGTTATTTTTACGCATTTTTCAAAAACGCATAGAGGTAGGGAAGGACATAAAGGAAAAAGTAAGCAAAAACCCCCACTGAAGAACTTGATCTAAGTAGTTGCGCCAATGTCCGTGTTGTATGCTGAATGTAAAACAACAGTATCAAATTTATTTTTAACTCCTTTTCTTATAATTTAATCATAAACTTAAGACATATATGCTAAAAGTATGAAATATAAACTTGAATAAAATGAAAAATATATAACTCGAGAGTGGTTACAGAATTGCAACATTTGGGGACATTTGAGGGTTTTTTTCCCCCCCGGAAACATTCAACGAAATTATACTTAAATGAAATTTTCATTTCATCTAACTTTACGTAAATGGATATATCTAATTATGCAGCTTAAAAAATACATTTTCAGTACATAAATAAACACGAAATATTATTTTCCTAGAAAATTTGCATATTGACTTGCTTTAAATTCATACTTCATTCAATTTAAATTAAGGAACAGAAATTTAAACACATTCTGAAGAAAAGCTGATTGCCTTTGCGACGCACCAATATTCTGCACAGAACTGAAATTGCGTATTCTGAGTGCAAAATGGAATCGAAAAACTGCGTGTGATACACCACCTTTTCGTCTAAATATTTCATTCTCTTGAAAGAAGATCTGTTTGATTGAGCAGCAGAAAAGATTCCCTCACAACCTACCTTCCCAACAAATTTCGAGTCAACGTCACACAACGGATTCAGTGGATTTTCGTAGTTCTAACTTGGTGACGCTCTCTTTCGACGGTCTTCTGATGACGTTGACGTCACTGTCTTCTTCGCCCAGAGAGAGGGTGCCACTAGATCCCCTAGGCGCCGATATTGCGCACTGCCTCTCTAGTCTGGTGGCCTTGTTGTTGGGGGAGGAGGAAGAAGGACCTTCGCTGGAGGAGGCTGCATTCTTCCTGAGCATCCTCTTCCGCTGAGCCTTCTCCAGGAAGAAGGAGGCAGCCAGAGGTACCATGGGATTGTATTGTTCTTCTGCGATGGAAGGCCTTCGTGCAGTGGGTTGATCGTCAGAGTCCGGCTTGTGCATGGCCAACAAAGTCAGCCTCCTAGCACGTAAGCGTCGGATTTTGAGCAACGCTGCCATATCTCTTTCGTCGTCACTGACCAGGTTGGGGTTGTACTTTTGGTGAAGCTGGAAAAAAATTTTTTTAAAAAATATTTATATGATTTTAATTTCTATATTTGGACAACCGCCTCAAAAAAGTTAGATAACATAAAATGTTGTCAATTTGTTTACTTATAAAAATTTATATATATATATATAACATGGTATTTCAATCGGTTGTATATTTCTTTCACAGACTAAAATAAGCATTTCTTTTTATTGCCAGTCAAACATTAGAGCACAGAAAAATAGACGCTTTCTCGAAGATTAAAGAAATTAATTTCGTAATATAAGTATACGGTATCCATCTTAGTCAAGAAATAACTTTAAAATTATAAGATGATTCAAAAATAAAGTGTACGTAAAAGATTTACGAATAGTTCATAAATTCATGCATTTTTTTAATAAAGTAATATATATTATTTATATAAATTATATGTATGTATATAAATGTATAAATAATTACAGCGCTGAAGAGTATTTTCTTGGTTGATTTTTAAAAGGAAAACTTAAAAAGAAGTAATCAGTTTTAAGAAGAATGAAGCAGAAGTATTATGCAATACATATTTGTGATTATCAATTATGAAAGGAAAGAAACACTTTAAATTTAAAGTTAAGCAAATTATTGAATTGAAGTAAAAAAAACATTTATTAGAAAGCATATTATAACAATGCGATACTTATTATATGTAGTTTTAGAATATCTTCTTATTCGTTATGATACTCATATTTGGAAATTATTTTCATTAATTTCATTCAAAGTTCTTTATCAAAAAAAAAATGTTAGTAATTATCTTTATCTAAAGAAACATCCTTTATATATATATATATATATATATATATATATATATATATATATATAT
>JAPDSC010088609.1:8706-16649 GCA_026290005.1 Latrodectus geometricus | reverse complement strand
CTGCATGCGCAAGCACTTGTCTAAAACCCATATTTGAAACACTGAATCTGCTTTTGCATACGAAGCCCTCCACAGAATGAACATCGTCAACACTTCGGCACCATGTCTTGATTAGGCATTTATTCCCATCTTCCAGTTCCAACCATTTGTCGGAAAATTTCGTTATCCTTGGCATTTTTAAAAAAAAAAATGTTTTCAAAAAAGAAAATTCTGAGCTTGCTAATAAAAATTTTTCAAAACACTCATCAAAATCTTCCAAAACAGCGCGATAAGCATTTCAAGCATGCGCATAAACGTAGGCCAATAATTCTCACAATTTCGATATCATTGTAAATAGTTGTGCACTACTAAAATCAGAATCTTTGTCTGTAAAGGCACCAAATAGAATTTAATGGTAAACCCAAACCTAAATTTTTTTGACTTCAGACATGCGTGAGCAATGGCTGAAAACGAGGCGCAGACGAATGTATGGCAACCCTATTTCCGGTTTGAAAGAGAACAAAAAAGGGGGAAATTTTTCTCTTTCTTTTTGCATAGAAAGCAGTTGAAAGAAAAAATATATTCCACTGAAAGAAAAATTTACAACTGAAAAATATAAAATTATTAATTGAAATTAAACTTTCAAAGGAATGTAATAAAAAATTAAGGAATTCCAGGATTTATTTTGAAAAATAAGGACATTTCAGGACGTTTTTTAAAAAATCAGGAATTTCAGGAATATCAGGACAACTCCGAGCCCTGCAGTTGTAATATTTCTCAGATAACATATTATTCCCATAATGCCTAAAAAGACAAAATGCATATAATCCAAAGGAAATTTGCTTATCACTCCAATATTTAACTCTTTAAAAGGGGATTCTCCAGTAAAATGAAAATCATTATTTATGTCACCTCATTTCTCAAAGAAGCATTAATTTCTGGATAAGTCATCTTTCGATATCATTTACCTTTTTGTTACCTACCATTTATCATAACCATAGTAACCAGTAAACAATTTAGTACAAGTAACAAAAGCCCTTGATGGATATCACAAATTACTGCATTAACAAAAATTGAAAAGTTTTTACCCAATATTGCACGACTAGCATAACAATTTTTAAATCTTTAACTAATTCTTCCAGAAATTCATTGATATCAGGTTTCTTTTCAACAAATAAATACCAATGAGAAAAGGTGTATCTATTATCTTTCTAATGCTACCTAAAATTGATATGATCAGTTATACAAAGGAAATCTATCAATAAGTAAATTTATGCTTATAGTAGACTGTTTTAGTTTTCAAACCATACTAGAGTTTTTGCTTAATAGTGTTTTTTAAAGTGAAATGGATATATTCACAAGTTAAATTATGTTTCAAAAAACATTGTTTTAATTTCTCTTTAGGTACTGAATTGCTAAAGATATTTGACTCATTATATAAAGAGTTAAGTATTTTGAAATCTTTAACTGTGGCACTACATTGTTGATCTGAGTCCATGTAATTTTCAATACTGGTTTTTAATTACTATATATTATTAATATTATGCATATTTATAAACATTGTTTGTAATTCTTATTCGGACTTACATTTTACCAGTACAAAATAAATATAATCTACAAAGTGACAGAATTAAATAAATAGGCATTTTAAAGATATGTACTTGTTATTTATTTAAAAGAATTGATAGTACTTACCAAAATATTCTGCTAGAAATGATATAATTAATAATAGCTAATTCCAGAGCGAAATATAACTAGTACTAGAAAAAGATATAGTAAACACAATGAATTTCAAATATGGCGGCCGCGCATGCGTAGACTTTTTACTTATTCTACTCGTGATTCGTTTCAATCTCTTTGGTAAATACTACGGCTGTCGATGACGATGTGCTGTAGAAAAAACAGTGACCCTTTCATGTATAAGATACCGGACCGGTGAGTGAATACCAATAAGCCTCTGCTACTAGGCATTTTTAGTAATTTCGTGCACTCTGGACGTGCAATCGCGCAGGATGGAGTGAGGGTATCTTTCTTGACGGGCGCCACGCGCCCGGCAAAGCGTCCCCGGCACTCCCGAACGAAAAAGCGCGCGATCGCACGGCCAGAGTGCCCCCTTCCTTCTATATCCACGAGTCCCAACCCGTACTGGGTTTTATAGCGGACTTTTTATACCACACCGCCTTCTTTTCATTTCCACGAGTCCCAACCCGTAATGGGTTTTATAGCGGACTCTCACATACTTACCTCTCTCTTCTGAGACGGGGAGCTATAATGCTCTTCTTAGACAATGACAACGGCCATACCATGATGAAACTACCGGTTCTCGTCCGATCACCGAAGTCAAGCATCATCGGGCGCGGTCAGTACTTGGGAGGGTGACCACCTGGGAACACCGCGTGCCGTTGGCATTTTTTTTTTTTTTTAATTATTAGAAATTAATTTTTATATTTTATTATATACATTTAAATTCAACATCAAAATTTATTAAACATTTAAATGAATATCACGAAGTATATAAGTTTTTAAACAAAAATAATAGTCTATAAGCATCAATAAGGTGATCGTTGTTTTTTTTTGAAATTTTAATCATTCAAAAATTCTTCCACACGAACAAATGCAAATACTTTAATCTATATTACAATATATATGCTTATATTAAAATTGATATGTTTGTATTTATTTCTTCTATGAAATTTCAATCGCTTAGCAGTTCTCCTTGTTTCACATAAGCACAAATTCAAATATTTAAATCTATATTGATGTATTTGCTAATATTGTAATGCATTTGCTTATATTAAAACCTGTATATATTTTTGATTTTTTACGATTCAAAATCAAAAATTAATTTTCGCGATTTTAATACAGATCTATAATTTTGCATATAAAATCTACACATTCCCCAATATTAAAATCCATATATTTGAATACATACATTTTACAATACAATTAAATGGGGAAAAAAAAAACATTTTAAAATATACTTTACCATCGTACGGAAATTTTTATTAAATATTATATTTAAGATACCCAGAAAGATTTTTATGAAATTCAACGATCTTAAAATTAATTAAAACAAATTTAGGATTATAATTTTTAGATATTTATATATTATTTATAAAATACTTTATATTACTTTAAGTTAACGCTAATATTTACTTCATATTGGCGTAAAATAATACAGTATGTAGGATCTTGACTGAAAAACTGTGGCAAGTAAGAAAAAAGAGTTTTGAACCATTTTTGGAAATTTACTGATTAAAATCTCTCATCATTTGAATTATTATTCATATTATTTATGAAGGTGTTGTCTTACACTCCGAAACTATTATCGCGTTATTGTTTTAAACTATACTAAACTTTAAATAAAATATTTGATATCTCATTTCTATGCTTAGTATGTTGTTGTGACATATTTAAACAAAGAAATTTAGCCGAAAATGTACTTTCCCCACGGTCAGAAAATACTAAAAGTACGGATGTCTCTTCCAGGATTTAATATAGACAATACGTGAGATCTAAATAATCACACGAATATGATACTCTAACAAATTGCTATAAGTGGATAACTAATCAATCTATATTGAATTTAAAGGCTGCATTCAACTTAAAATGAACGAATAATTCAAATTCTGTTATTATTTTCATTATAAAAAGCAGAAATTTCGAAAAATTCGAACAATAATTTTGGCCATATTCACATTGTGCATTGAATTTTGCAAAGTTTTCATGTACAAAATCTGTTATTAATTTAACAAAAATCCAATATATAAATAATTTGATGTGTCCATTTATTATATGAAATACACTTTAAACTGATCAAGGTGATTAATTTAATATCGTTTTATACTATACTAAACTTTAAATAAAATATTTGAATATTCCTTCAGTACATTTCACTTTTGAACAGTAGTCCTTTACTGACTTGTACCTGTAAATTTGAACCCTGTATGTAAATAACTGAATTTTAGTTCAATACTCATGTCTGATGAAAACAAAAACAATGAAAAGTAGAATTATTTAAATGAAACTATGGAAATAACTGTACATACCAAATTTTTTCATTTTAAATTGAGTTTTTGCTTAAAAACTATTTAATAAATTCCATATTGGTGATAACATTAAACATTAAATAAAAATTATTTAAATTATATTATCACTATGCAATATTTCAAAATAATGTCTTGGTAAATAATTTCTAAAAATCATTTACAAAATACTTTAATGATGAAAATTACATTCAACTGATTTTCAGGTTTTATAATGAATTAGTCTCATAATTTTTTCTAATTCTGGTATATTTATAATGATTAAAAATTAACTAAAACATTTAAATATCTGAGAATTATTCGATTTGCAAATTTCATGTATATTCTATTTTATTTTGGATATAGATATCTCGTGGATATAGATATCTCGTGGATATAGATATCTATTGGATATAGATATCTACTGGATATAGATATCTATTGGATATAGATATCTATTGGATATAGATATCTATTGGATATAGATATCTCGTGGATATAGATATCTTGGATATAGATATCTACTGGATATTAGAACATCACAGGGATATCTAAAATATCCGTAGGATATCCAATGGAGCGACTTTTTTGGTAGTTGGTAGATATATATATTTGGATATCTATAAAATTAAGAATTTTATACTATATATTTATTTATTTAGTTATATTAGTTTGGGGATAAAGTTATCCATTATTTTTTTCCGGTAGACGTCTGTAGTGATCGCTATCTCGTGAGGTATCTATCAAACAATTTCAGATTTATGCTCGTTGGAAAGGTGACATTTGACACTAAAATATCCTCTTGCGGTTTTTTGTTTGATTCATTCAGTTATGAGTACAAGGTTTTAAAAATAGAAGACAACAAACAGAAAATTCGATACATTTTAGTTTTTCTTTTATAATGGCGAAAAAGCTAACCAGGTGGCTAAAATTCTGAAAGGTGTTTATCGTCCTATATATGACTGTAACAACCAGTTACGCACAATTTCGATTTCGTCGATTCCATTTGGATAATAGCAATTTAAAACTGCTGGTAGAGGGAAGGCGCCCACTTTCTAAAACTTTCGCAAAACGGACGTAGCAATCATTTTCGGCAAATTTTCAAAAGATCTTGTTTTGTTGATTTTTCAGTTCTGCTTCGTCATTTGAGGTTGGATGGATGTTTGAGTGAATGTTCCTTGTCATTCATCTTGCATAAAGGCAAATCTAACAATATGCTTCGTGCGTTAAAGGCGCAATTAACTTAGGATGGTATTTGCAGCTCATCAAATAGCTTTCAGATTTACAGTAATGCTATATTCTATGTTAAAAAAATAAATAGGAAATTGGAGTTACAAGTAAAAGAAACCGAGAATCTAACTATTAAAAATGTGAACTTTGTGTGAACTGCTTTTTCTTTTAAAATAATTTACACATCAAAAATAAATAAATTTTGATTCGGGAATTTTTTATTACATTTTTAAATGTCCAAGAAAAATAATTAGCCTTACCAATAAAATGTTTGCTTTTGTAATGGTTTGAATTTCTTAAAAAACATGCTTCATTTTCATCAAATTAAAAAAAAGTAGATATTTTAATTTCTATTTATGGGAAAAATGAATGAATATGAAAGAATTTATTTAATGAGTTGAATGAACGCAAGAAATAAAATGAAGTGTTAGTGAAAAATTAATTACAACATGCTATTAAAAATTGTTCTCGGCTTTTAAAAAAAAAAAAAAAAAAAAAAAAAAAAAGCGGAAATGTAAGAAAAAATTCAATTCTTTTTCTTATTTCAAAATTCTGTTTTAACTTTATTAAATGATTTGTCATATTAGATAATGTAAGCATAAGTCATTAAAATGACTTAAAAATGAATTAATCTTATTTTTCGTCAATATGCACTCTGATGTAATTGGCAGCATGTTAAACATATATTAGAAATTCAAATTCGACTAACTTCCATGAGTTATTTTTCCTAAAAAGATTGCATAAAAATCCGTAAGAAAATGTTTGTTTGATCTTTCAAAATTTTTTCTTCTCAAATATAGTGCCCTACATTGTTTTTCTTCATTAAAGAAAAGTTTTACACAAAAAATACTAGAGATATTATCAAAAAAAATATTAACAATATAAATCAATATCAAACATTAATCAATTTATATCATATTTTACTGAATGAAAGCAAATACTCGAATGAAATGTTTGCTATAATTCATAAAATCTTTGCATTTAAGTCAAGTTAAATTTGCTTATTAACAATTATAATTTAATTAATAGTTTACTTATTAATAATAATTATAATTTGCTTTATAATACCAAAACGATAAATACTTTAGATATCATTAGAAAATTATAAACAGAAGATTAAAATCTTTAGCACTAAGTTTCATTGTATCCCAATTGTATTTATTATAAAATACAATTATAGAAAAATATTATTATTGAATTATTAATCGATAGAACGCTTTTCAACATCAAATTCTACAAATATTTAAAAATGTTGATATGCAAATTTAAAATGTAAGTTTCTATTTTACAGAAATATAGAAAAGGAGAACTTTTGCATGTGGTGCCACTAAGCTGCAGAATTCTTTTCGAGGGGGTTACGGAAGTTCCTAAAATTTCCTGTATAAAGTTCCTTCATGCATTAAAAAAAAAACTCTTAGTAATGGATGTAAAATAATAGCATTAATCATTAAATGAAATATTTCTCGTTTTCATCAGCATCTTATCTACCTGGAACTCTCTAGCTTGGTAAGCAATTCATTAACAAAACAAACAATGATGTGACACATTTAGTGGGTGCCTCATTATATAAGTCATAACTTAGGAGCTAAACACTGAGGATAGGCTGACCAAATAAACAAAAAATATGCATCAAATCTTAGGATATTTTTAAAATTTCAATTTTTAAAATCCTAAAAAATGATAATTCTTCTTGAAATCACAGTATTTATTGTTTTATATCAGGATCCAAATCATCCATTGTCATCAGTGTAATAAAACAGTCAGTACAATAAATATCAGTACAAAAAAAAAATAGTATTGTAACTATACTTACATTGTAGATCCAATTTTAAATACCTTGAGGGAACTTAGAATTAATCTTATTACATAATAAATCCCCACATTTTAAATTCATTCTTACATAGAAATGAAATTTACTATGTTATAACATGAAATACATATTTATTAAAAAAATCAGTAAAATCAGATTTTAAAATCCGAATACTGACTTTTTAACTATAAAATTTTCCAATTACAAAAAGTGCATACATTTTTAACTTACCTTTAATTTTAACAATAGTTTATGATATTCTAATTAGAATCTTTTCTGCGGATCCAAATTCTTTACCTGTACTTTATTCTCAATGATTTCTGGCCTAAATTTTCCATATTTAATGAGGTCATGCAAAAACACTGCTGGTGTTTTTAGTAGTAACATTTACATACATGGCATTGCTCTTGCATTTAAACTAAAAAAAATGACAAAGTCCATAAGCACACGCGATCAAACCATACTCGCGAAAAATGACAAAGTCCATAAGCACACGCGATCAAACCATACTCGCGAAAAATGACAAAGTCCATAAGCACACGCGATCAAACCATACTCTCGAAAAAAAGACAAAGTCCATTAGCACACGCGATCAACTGAAACCTATAAAAAACAAATCTTCCAGTCAGAGGACGAGCCTCAATAGATCGCAGTATGGTGGCTGCTCTACTACGTACAACACCCAGACTAGTACCTAGGTCGTCTACGGACGATTTGGCACCTACGCATCACACCCAGAGGGTTTGGACCCAGAGCCGGAGACGCCGTTCTCAACGTCCCCTAGAATGCTCCAAATCGAAGAGGCCTCGTCGCCAGGCTAGTCTGCCCCGTCAGAGGCAGATGTACAGCCCGGCTAAAGTCGCCCAACGACGCGCAAGGTGCGAACGATATCGTTGCAG
>JAPDSC010088609.1:1206-6206 GCA_026290005.1 Latrodectus geometricus | reverse complement strand
ACCGATAAATCGGACAGGACGGGTCGTTGGTGCGCCCCCCACTCGTAGGTGGAGGGATCCCAACACAGCCGGCGTCATGTCCGGCCTTTGCTTTCATTGCGCCTCTGGGCTTATTCGAGACCCATTGACTCGCACACATGTTAGACTCCTTGGTCCGTGTTTCAAGACGGGTCGGGTGGGTGACCGATCTACTCGCCGCTAACCGCCAGCCTCCAACGGATCGGACACGACCATCCGGAACTCCTCCTCGCCACGCCACAGGGTGAGCCTGTGCGCGCGATGAATGAAGAACCGCTGCCGTATCTGTCCGCATCCTTGTGGAGGAGACGGTGAAGCCCATGTGAGGGGCTTCGCGACACCACGGTCGGGTTACGAGCCACTGACGGAACGGCTAGACACCGACGGCACCCCGAGGGGAAAACCACCGGCCACCTGCCATTATCCGCCCTTCAGGCCGTCTCCCAACCGGTTGCGGCGTCCATCGGACGGGAAACAAATGCGTCGTACCGACCGGAGTACGTGCAGGCGATGCGGTCCAGTGACAGAACCCTGTGAATATCGCCAAACGCACGCCTCGACCTTCCGACTGAATCCTCCCGCCACAGGATTTCGAGGGCCCACCCGTTTACCTCTGAGCAGTTTCACGTACTCTTGAACTCTCTCTTCAAAGTTCTTTGCAACTTTCCCTCACGGTACTTGTTTGCTATCGGTCTCACGGCCGTATTTAGCCTTAGGTGGAGTTTACCACCCGATTAGGGCTGCACTCCCAAGCAACCCGACTCCAAGGAGATCGCATCCGGAGGAGACCCGGCGACTATGGGCCTCGCACCCACTCTGGGTCAATGCCCCGGTCAGGGGGACTTGCCGCCAGTTCCACCTCCGGCACGCTCACTCCTAAACGCCACATTTCCCGGAGGCCAGAGACCTCGGGATTCGGCGCTGGGCTCTTCCCTTTTCGCTCGCCGTTACTCAGGGAATCCCTGTTGGTTTCTTTTCCTCCGCTTATTTATATGCTTAAATTCAGCGGGTCATCTCGTCTGATCTGAGGTCGACAGATAAAGATATCAGTCGTGACCTTTCGCTGCGTTGAGCCGGCGTTCTATGCACTGTGTGCAATTATGGAACGTAGCCACGCATTAGCACGAAAGCACCCAAGCGGACGATCCGACTTCCCCTTTCGTCTGGCATTCTCTCTGCGTCATCAGCTCCCAGTCCAGTCGCGGGGAGACGATCAGTCGTTCTCCCTCTTTGCCGGACCGAAATTGTCAGGCGGAGCGACGCTTCTCGGCCAGGGGGATCGCGGATCAAGACCTTAGGCAGGCGGATAGTCGAAACCATCCGGTGCAGCCAATTGGAGGAACACTCCTCCTGTGTAAGTCTCATCCGACCCTCAGACAGGCGAGGCCCCGGGGAATACCCGAGGCCGCAATGCGCGTTCGAAAAATCAGTGCTCAATGTGTCCTGCAATTCACACCAAGTCTCGCAGCTGGCTGCGTTCTTCATCGACCCGTGAGCCGAGTGATCCACTGCTCAGAGTTGTCATTTTAGTCGGCAACCTCACGGAAGCCTTATTGCGTTCTAGTTTATGTTCAGGACGCTTCCCTACAGGGAAACTTTCCGGGGATTGTCATCATTCACGGAAAGGCACTCCCGAGCAGGCACGACCATTGAACGTCGCGCCAGGAGTCCCCGGGACTCACAGCTCGAAGAGACCCACCGGGTCAAGGCACCAACGGGGCGGAGAAGCCAGTGCAGCTCCCTCTTCAAGCCTAGCCCCGACAATAGAGTCGGAACCTCCCTCCTGCCGTCGTGATCGGCCGGGAAACAGGCACACCCATGAGGTACCAAGACGCTTTGCGTTCGATAGCAAGCTTCGCGTCCCGTGAGCGGAACGCCAGCGAGCCTTCGGCGGACGGGATAAACCGTCCGGGTTCAAGTCGGTTTGACGTTGCCATCTGCGGACAACCGTCGGTAATGATCCCTCCGCAGGTTCACCTACGGAGACCTTGTTACGACTTTTATTTCCTCTAAATGATCAAGTTTGGTCATCTTTCCGGCACTCGGCTCGACCCGAGGGCCAATCCGAGCGCCAGTCCGAAGACCTCACTAAATCATTCAATCGGTAATAGCGACGGGCGGTGTGCACAAAGGGCAGGGACGTAATCAACGCTTGCTTATGACAAACGCTTACGGGGAATTCCTGGTTCAAGGGAGACAATTACAAATCCCTATCCCCAGCACGAAGGAGTTTCAACGGGTTACCCAGTCCTGTCGGACAGGGAAAACACACGCTGATTCCTTCATTGTAGCGCGCGTGCAGCCCCGAACATCTATGGGCATTACAGACCTGTTATTGCTCTGTCTCGTGCGGCTAAACACCGCTTGTCCCTCTAAGAAGAACGTCCGACTACAAGGATCGGAAGCGTCTATTTAGTAGGCTAGAGTCTCGTTCGTTATCGGAATAAACCAGACAAATCGCTCCACCAACTAAGAACGACCATGCACCACAACCCACAGAATCAAGAAAGAGCTCTTAATCTGTCAATCCTTCCTGTGTCCGGGCCAGGTAGGCTATCCCGTGTTGAGTCAAATTAAGCCGCAGGCTCCATTTCTGGTGTGCCCTTCCGTCAATTCCTTTAAGTTTCAGCTTTGCAACCATACTTCCCCCGGAACCCAAAAGCTTTGGTTTCCCGGAAGCTGCCCGGCGTGTCATTTGAGGAACACAGCCGGATCGCTGGCTGGCATCGTTTATGGTTAGAACTAGGGCGGTATCTGATCGCCTTCGAACCTCTAACTTTCGTTCTTGATTAATGGAAACATTCTTGGCAAATGCTTTCGCAGTAGTTCGTCTTGCGACGGTCCAAGAATTTCACCTCTAGCGTCGCAGTACGAATGCCCCCGGCTGTCCCTCTTAATCATTACCTCGTTTTCCGTAAACCAACAAAATAGAACCGAGGTCCTATTCCATTATTCCATGCACCATTATTCATGCGTCACGCATGCTTTGAGCACTCTAATTTTTTCAAAGTAAACTTGCCGGTCACCCAAGACAACCGGTGAAGATCATCAAGAGAAACCGGCTGTAACGTTCAGAAAAGACAGTGACCACCGGTAGATGGACCGTCCCTCTGCAACTGAGATCCAACTACGAGCTTTTTAAACGCAACAACTTTAATATACGCTATTGGAGCAGGTATTACCGCAGCTGCTGGCACCTGGCTTGCCTTCCAATGGATCCTCGTTAAAGGATTTAGAGTGTACTCATTCCAATTACGGGGTCTCAAAAGAGTCCCGTATTGTTATTTTCCGTCACTACCTCCCCGTTCTGGGAGTGGGTAATTTGCGCGCCTGCTGCCTTCCTTGGATGTGGTAGCCGTTTCTCAGGCTCCCTCTCCGGAATCGAACCCTGATTCCCCGTTACCCGTTACGACCATGGTAGGCGCGTAACATACCATCGACAGTTGATAAGGCAGACACTTGAAAGATACGTCGCCGGAGCGAGTCCGTGCGATCAGCCCAAAGTTATTCAGAGTCACCACACATGACGGACCGAGGTCCGATTGGTTTTGGTCTAATAAAAGCGCTCGTCCCCGAAGGTCGGAGCTCTGCTGCATGTATTAGCTCTAGAATTGCCACAGTTATCCAAGTAGTAAGGTACGATCCAAGGAACCATAACTGATTTAATGAGCCATTCGCGGTTTCGCCTTAATACGGCATGTACTTAGACATGCATGGCTTAATCTTTGAGACAAGCATATGACTACTGGCAGGATCAACCAGGTTACTTTCACGTTAATTAACGTTCGAAATCGCACGCAACTTCGAATCCGAGAGAAAGTGCGGTCGCAAGTGCGGCGACCACGGACACCCGCAACAACGGCGGGATCCTCGTTCAGTTTCCTTCGGAACTCTCCGTCAACAGTGCTTTCGCTAGTCAGTTCTGATCTCACGACGTCCCCATCGGCATCAGCGCCGCGGGGCGAGCGTGCTCCGTCATCGAGTGAAATCAGTGCGTTGGGCACAGGGGCAGAAAACCCACAGTATTCATTAATTACCGTTCTGCATGGCGCAGCAACGACACGATGGCCGTGCTACTCGCAGACATGTCGAGAAAGTCTGGGAAGTTTCGGCGAACCAGAAATAACTTATCCGGAACGCCTGTTGACGGACAGCCACCGTCTCTATGTGCGAGAGACCGGTAGTAATGCGATCGCAAGTCGAGACACTTTTCGGAAATAAACACGCCGAAGAACTCGGCGGTCACCCCTAAAGCATCTCCTCGAGGTCTCTGTGCGAGAGGGTAGCCAGCCCTCACACTTCTTCTCGAGTCACTTCACGACCACACTGCCCTACATATAAGGCGGCGGACTATAGCACCATCGTCAAGAGCATCGCGCGGTTGACGGCGAGGGCGAAAAAATGCCGCACTCCCACCGACAGCCCTACCGCCAGCGAAGTGCCGCCGAGAGACTTTTTCGTCGACGTAAAATCGGGTCTCGCGATGCCGTGATGGTTACGATACCCCACTCGCGTGTTTGGACTTTGAAATTTTCAGCTCGATTTTCGCTTCTGGAGACTAAGTCCAAACAAAATACAGTAAATTAGAATTTATTAAAATATATTCACGAAAATTGCTTCAACGTGTTTTAAAATCAATTTTAATCAATTACCTTTTGCTTTGAAAAATTTCCGTTCGTTAGTTCCTCATATTCAATATTAAGCTAATTTGTATGTTTTTTAAGGTTTGTTTACAAATTGCAGATTTCAAAAAATCAGGAATTAAAGTTTATTTCAAAATAAATATTATGGAATAAAATGTTTAAGTCGTGGAATATTTGAAATATTTCTATTCTTTAGTTCCTCAAATTCCATATTAAGCTAATTTAAATGTTTTTTAAGGTTTGTTTACATATTGCAGATTTCAAAAAATGCAGCAAAAAAATGTATTTGAATATAAATATTATGAAATAAAATGTTTAAATCATGGAATATTTCCATTC
>JAPDSC010088594.1:11786-40135 GCA_026290005.1 Latrodectus geometricus | reverse complement strand
TTCAAATTTGTTAAAATCATTTGTAAAATTTTTTACTTCTCCTCTCGTAACTTGTAATAATGTACAATGCCTAACTGTAATTTTACATTCCAAAACAATACATAGTATATTCATAAGAATATATGTATGATTTTATAAGAGTATAGTAATTTCTAGATTTCAAAAACATTTAAAAAAATGTTTTAATTAATGTGTGTAATTAATGTGGAATTAAAAATAATTTCCAAACGGGTATGATGTTATTGGAAGCATAACTGTAATTTTATACATCATAATCTTATAATAAATATATATATTTTTAATAATAATTTAATTCTGAAATATCTATTGTATCTCAAATTATATAGTTAAATGTCAGAGGTTTTACAGGAAAATATTATGTTATTATTTTTTATCAGGAACATTAAACATTTTTCTTTCTCTGCAATATAAACTTATAAATTTATTATACTGAAAAATATAGCATATCAAGTCATTTTAAGGAAATTTAAAAATTAAATTTATGTTACTTAATAATATTTATGTGCTAGACCAAAAAAAAATTAAATAATCTCAAAATGATTGAGTAATATTTTTATTTATATTTATTCATGTAGGATTTTATAAGTTTATTTTGAAATAAATAATATATAATAATATAAATTTATTTATAAATATAAGGGAAATTATCTTCATTTTAACTTATTTTTAAACAAAATAAGTTATTAATTAACTTTTGAGGTACATTTGACAAAGGAGATTCATCATCTGTTTACTTCAACACAATGCAGTCTTCAAATAATTCACTAATCAAAAGGTTAAATAAGGAAAAAATAATTAAATACCTCAAATAAGAAATAAAATGAATAAATTTGAAAATAAAATTTAAATACAAAATTAAAGAGGAACTTTTTTGCTCACAAAGTACTTTAAATATATTATAAATTTTCTGTAATTTCTCGCTTCTTTCGATAGGCATATAATACACTAAAACTCTGAGAAACTTAGCTATTTCTTAGCAATCATAAAAAGAATTAAGACAAATGAATTAATACTGCTGTTATTGAATTATCGTATGCAAGGCAAATTAATAAACATTACTGGGTATTTTAATCATTGAAAATCCAAGCTCTATAAATTCAAATATTTTATTCTTGTACCTACACAATACGAAGATATGTTTAATCATTTAAACTATGCATGATATAAAATTAGAGTTTTACTAATTAATAAATTCACATAACTATTTACTACTTAATGTTTAATGATTTGTATTCTAATTAATTTTTACAAAAACAGTTAAAAATATAAAAGAAAAAACTTTATTCTACATTTTTCATTTGTTAGCCATGAAGTACTTTTATACTTCAGTGATTGCAATAAAAATTTTGAAAACAGAATTAAAAATAAACATAATTTAAACTAAATATAAAATAGTAATTGTAGGTAAATAAAAACTTTGTTTTGGTGAATATGAGTTTTCTCTCAGTTCGGAAAACGAAACTTCCTCCTCATTACAGAATATTTTTTAGCAGTCCTCATTAAAGACTAAGTTGTGACGATAAATGTTGAACTTCGATTTCTGTCAAGAAAACCCCCAATTTAGCCGACTTAACTACATGAACAGATGTCCTAAAATTGCTTTTTCCTTCAGACTTGGGTCCGATTTCAAAACTAAAGTTTATGGAACCCAAGGGCAAAATTTATAACCAATGCCTGTAACAGCTGTGGGATTTTTAAAAGACAAGCATACCTTGTTAAAACTGAAATACATAGTATTCCTAGACTAAGATATTTTTTTATCTTTTGAAAACATACAGGAATATTGCCGCAAGCTTGGAATTTATCTTTGAGAAATATGAATTCTTGGTTGATGCCTTCTCTGTTCATTTATAAAAATATATACAAGACAAATATTTAACACAAAAGCAATCATGATTCATTTAGTTTCTAACTATAAATTATAAAATTATGAAGTAGCACGTGTGATCAGCATATTGTAAATATTAACCCAAGTAAGCCTTCATCTTTGATATGAACTTAATACACATTTTTCTTGAAAAAATAAATTAATTACATTAGTATAACACATTAAAATGCATTGAAAAAATACATTGATATTTATTGTTATATTTTACTGCATTTCCACTTCCTTCAAATTTGAGAATACTTGTAAAATATAGAGGATGGAATAGTTAAATATCATAATTTCATGAAGTCATTCATTAAATGTCATTTGAAGTTAATTGATACTAGTCTACTGGACAATTTTATTTGAACTTTTATGTATGATAAAAATTTTTACTCGAATTAAACACTATTTAATTTAAACACATTTTAAAAATTTTAAATAAATTAAATTTTATACATGCGAACTGGAATATTAAAAAGAATTATGTAATCTTTGTGGTCAAGTTGTTGAAGTGTCTTTCTCATTGTTAAAGAGTGAATGTTGTTTCTGTAGAAACGCATCATGTTCATTAATAAAGGCTGGTGCATGCAAAATATGTCATGGTCACAATCTCTTTTAAATGAAATAATAGCTCTTAAAGAGACAGATGAAAACTTTTGTATATCAAGATAATAATCATAAAGCTCCTATTTCTGGAGAGAAATGAGCCTTCCTACTTAGGATAATCCACATGATATGATGAGCAAAAGACATATTTCACTTTACTTTGACCTTAAAGATTAAATTATCATGAAAGTAGTCAATCAACCTGACAAGACACTAGGGATATATCATAATATGACAGAATTTTATACGCAAGCTTCCAAGTTGACCGAATAACTGTGAAGAAAATGCAATGTAAAGTTATCGTATAAAGTAATATGATAACCCTGCATCTTTCATAAATGCATTTTACAGCAAATAGTTTAATTTATGGAAATTAGAAACAACGCAAAATTTATGGTATTACAATTTTGAAAATTAGACAATATTATAAAAATAAAATCAACGCTAACAGCAGTAACGTTATGTAAAGTAGTCAAAAGTAAACACACACACAGACACGACACATATAATATATATATATATATATATATATATATATATATATATATATATATTATATTTGAGATTGTAAGCAATTTAAATATCTGGTCACAATAATCTCAAGCAACAACAATATTAAAATCGAAATAACAAACAGGATATCTATGATCCACAGATGCTTTTATGAAGAACGTCATATAAACATCTTTTTATAGAAGTCAACGCAATAAATGTTTTTATAGAAGCCAACGCAAGTCTAAACTAATTAGTATAGAAAAGCAAATGTATATAAGACCTTGATAAGAACCGTGGCTTTTTACGGATCTGAATGATGGGTGCTTAAGAAGGCAGAAAAGAATCTACTACTGATTTTAAGAAAAAAAATAATGAGGAACATTTTTGGCCAATTAATAAAATAACTTATGGAGAATTTTATGCAACCTTGAAAACTGTAAGAAATATAATTAAATCCCATTGAAAAATAGCAAACATTTCTCGTATTAGATGGCTAGGCTATATTTATAGATATGATAAATCTTTCCCCACAATAAAGAATGGTTTTCAAAAATAGAGGGAAAGACCCCCACTCCTACTAGATGCGTAATAGTGTAGAAAAAGACATTAAAATGCTGATAATGAATCAATGGAAATCTATTGCGCGAGATAGGGTCTGGTTGAGGATGTTTGGAGAGGCAGCCTGGGCCTGTAAACAAGATAATTTTATAAGACGTGACTGTTTTGGGACATATTACAATTTAAAATATGAAAGTTTATAAGAAACCAGTGGTTTATTTATTTAGAAAAGTTAGTTTTAAAATATATCATGTTAACTTCATTCATTAACTGCATTTATTTTTAATTAATTTTGTTCTGTATCATTCGTGTTTAACTTGCATAATCAAAGTAGAATATATAATGTAAAATTATTGGTGAAAAATACGTCTTCACTGTTGTTCTCTTTTATATTTACGTATCTGGCATTTATGATATCAAAGCAGCTTGTCCTATTTTGGACCTTGCGCCACAAAACCCAACCAACAACATTATGATATCAAAACTGTATATAAAATTAATATTAAAAAATACTACGACAAATCTTTATTTTTCCTAAATTTTTGAAACGGTAGTTCTTGACAACATACAGTAAAGTAAATAATTTAATCTTTTGTGTTTAGTAACTTCCTCATAGATGGAAATGCCGAGGTGGCTGAAGAAATTGGATATTGAGAAATCCATTATATAAAACTTTTCTGAATTTCAATTTAATACACAAAACTAAGAAATTGAATTCTGCATAACCAATTTTTCTCTTTTTCAATTTTATTATTTAAATTTAATGTTTTTTATGAAAACAAATAATAGAGATTTGGCTTATGAATCTCTCTTCTTCGATTGAAAGACTTATATGAATATTTTTTAAATCAACGTAAAATTACAAAATAATTTCGTGACTTAACTAAAGATTAAAATATTATTATAGATCTTTAGTTTACTCATGCGTAATTATTTCTTCATAAACAAAATTAAAACAACCATAATTTTTTTTAAATTTTAAATATTGTTCACCGTAATCAGAATATTAAAAATTACTAATTTCTCAAAAAGGTTATGTATGAAATATAAAGGTGCTTATGGAAACAACAAAGTGCTACAAAAATAATTTAAAATATTTGCAAAATTACTTTTTCAAAATATTACATAAGCTATTTCACAAGTTTAATTAGTAATTCAAGCCATTGTGATGAAGATAGATAAGATTGGACCATCATTTCATCCATAACATTTTTACTGCAATTAAATATTTTACCTTAAGTACTTATTTCACAATTTTCGAGAATGAACAATCAAAAGTGGATTTTCCCAGCCCCAGCGCGTGACTGGCTACTAAGACATTACCACACATCACGCGCTGGCGCGTTATTGGCTCTTCAGCAATATAGCCACGCCACGCGCTAGCACGTGATAAGCAGTCAATGTGTTAAGATGTATCACTATTTTGAAGTCTTTCCCGTTACTATGCCTTAAGACGTTTATGAAGCAACATAATAAAAATTGAGGCATAACACTAAGAAATCAGTTTCTACAAAATAAAGCTGCTGACGTTAGAGACATATTTGTGTGTATAATCTCAAATTTGTATCGTCTTTATTTAGTCAGACCTTCTCTCCAATACGAGTTCATTGTTTGTAAATACACTAAAATTGACGATACTATATTAATTTTGATTATTTTTTAAGTTTATAAAGATAACAGTTTTATTTAGTTTTTCTTTTGTATCATACAAAGTGTGCACCAAATTACATATCATAGCTGATTGACAAGAAATCAATCTATTTAGTTTAAGCTTAAAATGGGAAATTATAGATCATAAATATAAATTAAAATTTGTGCTGAATATAAAAATGTTTTTGTTTTTATCACCATATTTCTTCTAATAAGGTGATGCAACTATTAATGGGTTTTAATATTTCAGTTTTTTCTCCATAACGGGGCACAATACTGAATTATAAATAATCATAAAAAATATAAAAGAACTGCCATTTTTTAATTCAAAATATTTTATGTGATTTACTTATTTATGGATTTCTTAGAGTTTATAGCTATTCATTAATAGATTATGTTTATTATCGATTTAATACTTTCATTTATTCTTAAATATTCGCATTTAAAAATTTAGTTAGGCATCATATTTTTATACATTATTGAAACTGAGACCTAAAACTAACATGATTAACTTAACAATATAAATAAGGTTTAAATAAAAACATATCTCAAAATAAAAATATTTACTTTTCTCGGCAAGTTTCAAATACGACTGTTCAATCTTCCACTAACATACATCAATTCGAACGCCAATATTATTTTCTATTTTTAAAAACGTTAAACGTCTTGGAACAAAAACTTATTACTCTTAAGGCTTGCAGATTGGTAAAAGAGGACCACAAAAACACTCCGTAGCTGTAGCATAGCCTTTCAAACTTCAAGCTACAGATCTCTACCCCCTCCCCCCAATGAAATATGAGCGGCCAATTTTCAGACTCAGAAGTAAATATTTTTATTCTTGTTGACTTATATTCTAGATGCCGTATAAAGTAGTAGCGTTATCGGAAAAGGAAGCGAGAAACAAATAAAATATATTTTTTTTGTTTTTTGCAAACTTTGTTTTTTCTGCAGAATGTAAACCATTTTTTACTCTGTAAAATCGATTTGTTAAATAATGTCAGATAGCATGGTGGAAGTTGGCAGCTGGTATGGTGTTTTGGCTAGAGAACTGTGAAGGAACTTCCTGTAGCACTTTTCCATGCAATGGAGAAATGATTTATTTATTTACTTATCTTTGAAATGTGTGAGAAGTACTTTTTTCTGTCACTGATATGTTCATGATAAGCAGACAGTTACGTTTCGATTAAAAATTTCGATTAATAAAGAAATATTTGAATTTTTAAAGGAGAAATATTTTTAACTCGTAAATCTAAGTAATATGATTTATAAATACGGGCTTACTAACTTCAGGGAAATAAAAATGTGAGGAAGCATTCCCTAATTTAAAGCAAGAAATAAATAATATTTAATATGCATTTTATTTGCAGTCTATATTTAATTACTTCAATGCGAATCTAAAAATTTAAAATAATTAATGAAAGGTTGAAACATATTGTGTTTTTTACTTGAATACATAATTTTGCATAAAGAATTTGACATCTAGTTTGAAACTGTGTAATGTACTATGTATGTAAACCGCTTTGTGTTAATAATTTAAATATCATTAAGATCGTATAACAGTGTAGACAAATTTTACAAGTGTTTCTACATTCACTAAAAATCCAAGAAAAATTACATTCTAGTTTTGTATTCTTTATCTGATCTGATCGTTGAAATAGGCTCTTAAAAAGATAAATGATTATATAGTAATAAAATATCTTTCCAAATATTAAATTAAAAACCAAGATATTCTACATATGTGGACACATCAGCCACAGAACATAGCCCATTTTGATAAACTATACTTTGTTAATTAGTTTGATTAGATTAAGGATTTGTGAGAAAAATGAAAAACATTAACTCTTAAAATAATTGTGAAATTACATCTGTGCAGTAAATAAAATGTAACTACTGGTCAAAGAATTGTGTATGTGTGTGGAAAAACGTATATTGAGTCGTTCATATAAGCAATATATTGATAATGATTATTTTTTTATTTAAATAAAATTCATCAATCGATAATTGGATATAACAATGATTAAGACAAATTATATATATATATATACATACATACATACATACATATATATAATTTAAATTAACTGAAGGAATGATCAAATGATTACTAACTTTAATATTTTTAATATTCATAAGAAATTTCAAAAAATGTCTTCAACTATTTATTTAATTAAAAGATCATCCAGAATAATTAATTATATTGTAAAAGTAAACAGAAAATTTTGTAGCATAAAATTGACTTAAGGGAGACTTAAAAATGCGGTTAAACAACATGATGATTATCATCACTCTTATAAAATCCATGTAAAATAAAGATTTTTATTATATCAACGGACGAGTAAACTAAGCATATGGAAAAGAGAGTTCCTTAGATTCAAAAATATAATTCCTTTAGAGGAAATTTGTTTGAGGCTAAATGCGTAACATTCTATAAATTATCTATAAAATATAAGTAACTTAAATGAAGTATTTTTAATATTTGAAATATTTTTAATAAATCGTCAGATTACTTTATCTTTAATATAGGTTCTATATTTTTCGATAAAAGTAATTTTTAAGCGTATATTATATTAGGGCTTAAATCAGATTAAAAACTATTTACATTTATATCTTTAGTGTTTTTATTTCGCCTATTTACCATGAAATCTATTGGTGAACATCCACATTATTATTAATTTTTTTTTACTTTTTTTTATTTTGTAATATTAATTTTCTTTAACAATGAATATTATTTATATTGCTAAATTTTATTGCTTATTTCAACAGTAATTAAGATGCCATCTAAGTGATTTCGCAAATATTTATTTTTAAAATTACAAATCCTGAGTTACCTGTTTTCTGCTTATATGTTTTAAATTAATTTTACATAAAAAGATAAATAAGGAAAGAGCTTTTTTATCACTCTCTTTTATAAGTTTTTAATCTATTGAAGTTCCAAATAAATCTAACTTATCACATAAACTTGGACATTTTTTAAACCAATCATATTTTCATATAATTTTAATATTATACATTCGGAAGTTTTGTATACTTAAAAATAAAGAAACGTCAAAAAAAAATATATATTTAACTTCATGTATATTAAAATAAAAAGAAAGGGAATTAACGTTTTATGGAGTTAAAATTTTATTGATTTCTTACTAATATTATTTCATTAATCTGCTTTTAGATTTGTCGGACTTAAAAAACATTGGCTAGTCTTTGATATTCAAGATAGAAATATTGATTGAGACAAAAATAGTGATAAGATTTACTTTCATATGAATGAGATTTAGTGAGAAATATTAAAATTTCTCAAAAAATTTTAATTACTTGACAAATCATAAAAAAATTGCTTCTTGTTCTGTTAACTAAAATATGAAAAAGTAATGTTTTTGTATATTTAAGATTTGAATTTTTAGTAAATTGTGTGAAAAAATTAATAAAAAAATTAAAAAAAAAATCTAAAGATTAACACACTTTAATACATACATATAGAACTGTATGCAGTTTATTTATTTTTTTTTTAGATTTAAGTACAATACGTAATATCTACATTAAAAAATTTTCATATTATTGTGATCTCTTTTATCTAAACTTTGATACAAAATAAAGTCACATAATCATTTTTAAATCAGATCGTAGCGAAAATATTGTAAGAATGTTTCTTTATCATTGTATTTTAAAGTATCAAATCTGTATCATTATTACGGGATAGAAAAATACTCAAATATTTCAGTTAACCTTCAATCGATAGAATAAGATCAATTGGTAATACTGGTGACATTCGTAACTTAATGAACCATTCATATCTCCAGACCATTACAAAGAAATCTAGCTTTTTTCAGGAGATAGTCTGAACTTTTTTAGCATTTTCTTTCGTTTTTATTTACTGCCCTCCTGAAAATCCCGGAGAGAATCAAGGAAAATAAAATAGTAGAGCGAAATCTGATTTATTTTACGTCGAGCGGACGTGACACCAAGAAAAGGATATTTTGGAAAACAACATACACACTCGGGTACAGAAAGAAATGTATAAAAGTACACAACTCAATGGGGGACAGAGTTTCTCTATTTTTGTTTATTCGTATTTTACTTTACCAGAGCTATCTCTTTGTTCTGTTCCTTTGCTTTCTTTTTTAAGCGATGCACAGTACATTCTTGGAGATCAAAACGATTCATGCACTTCTTTCTTCTTTTCTTTTTTTTTGAAATATATTTATATATATTTCGTATCTTGCTAACTTAAGCGAATTCGTTTTTATTAGCATTTCTTATGCAGCAGTGATGAATTCCAAAATGGAGCGCAGTAAAAGAGTTTCATTTCAAATATATCTGTTGTGGCAAAATAATTTTATAAATTGTTTTCCTTGGTGTCCTTGTTTTAGATAAACGTACAAGCAAAATGCATTTTGTTTTTCCATTATAATTTTTTTTAAGAATTGTAAAAATTTACAATGGAAGAACAAAGAAATATTTTGATTTTAATGAATGAATAAAATTTATTTATTACTTTTGAGTAATAACTGGAAAGAAGGGACTACCCAAATTTATTTATATATCAGCACATTATTTTACACATTATATTATCCAGTAAATTTATTTTTTTGTTCTAAAAACACTGGTAAAAGCCATTATTTCATTATAAAATATGAAAAAAAGGCTTTTACCAGTGCTGCAAAATAAAAAAAATATACAAAATAATTTATATGTTCATTTATATCTCTACATTATCTGTTTTAAATCCAATGCTTCAAATTCTATTCGTTTTAATTATTTTTTCTTTTTTTGAAAGCGTAAAAAATTGCATTTTTATACTTTAATTATAAGATGAATTTCATTATTTTGGGTAATTCTATTTTGCATTTAATTTTCAAAATGAGATGCAATTTTTACGATCATTTAACTGTAATTTTTGGTGAAATGATAAGTAAAAAGAGATACTTTAGGCAAATAGATATTTAATTAAAAACGAAGAATAATATCTTTATTCATAAAATCATTTTCTAACATTTTTTAACTACTTCCGTTATGGATCAAGCGATTCATGAGTTTTAGAAAAAAAAGTTGTTTGCTAATTGACTTAAGGAGTTATTTTTTACTTTCAGAAATGGTCCAAAAATATAAAAATGTCGTCTGTTTCTAACTACTATTTTTGTGTCCCTCATTTTTTATGCCCCTAACAAAATATGATGGTCAGAAAGAGTTATTTTAAAACTATTAAAGGATGTTGAGATTATGGATTAATCTTGGACCTGGATAAGTGTTTAGTTAACTGATTGATTATTCAGAGACATAGTAGGTTATATGAAATAAAAATGGCATTTGTTTGACGGTAAAAAGTGCATTTTTGAAGAGTACAAAAAGGAAAAATAATACAACTTGTCAAATGAAAAAAATAAAGGGAAAAGTATAAGTAAAAATCAGTGTTTACATAAAGAAAATGGTTTTTAGTAGGGTCATGTATTAGCAGACGTCCAAACGTGTTGAACACTCTTGAGGCATCGTGATAATGAGGCAATTAATTAAAGGTTAAGACATTTTATCCCAATACTCCAGAAGCGCTTTCTCCAGTTCTTGGAGAAATAGTGGTGTTGGTAGGAGTCCAGCAGCTCATCTATCTTGAATGTTCCAAACAGGCTCTGTTAATTTCACTTCCGTAAAACATGCTTGCCATTCCATTCGTACGATTATTTTCTAAAAAGGGAAAATATTTGCCACTTTAATATGACGTGGCCTGAAATTGTCATCCATTAGCATGGTATCATTTCTAATTACTGCAGCTTAAATAGCTATAACACGTCTGATGATCTCATCGATAAATTGGCCATTGGTCAGAGTTTCATTTTCAATAATACGGATATCGGTGCTCCCATGAATGGAGATGCCAAATCGGACAATTTTGTGATCAAAAGCAGGATTTTCCTGTGATCAAAAGCAGGATAAAAAGTTCTTTTTAGATGAAAATACACCTATTAACAGGAAGAAGAGAAAAATGGGAATCTCTTTAAAAGAAAAAAAAATAATGCGCCGTTTTTTCCCCTCCAATTTACTTACTTTGTGCCCCACTCTCCGAGAGAGTTATTGTGCCTTACTGTAACGTGACGCACAGCATTTGCTTGCGAGCAAACAGTCCTACAGCAGAAAGGCTGTTTTGCGTATTGTGTTGAAATAGAGTTATTAATAGACAAAAGAAAGTTGAAGAAGATTGGCATTCATATCTCGGTGTCTCCAATTCTTTAGTGTTAAATAACGGTATTCATTGGACGTTGCTACACATCTACGACCCTGTCCTGATCTTCTGCTTGCATTTCCAATCTCCAAGTTCTGGAACCAGAATTCTTGAGAAATTCCAAAATACTAATCAGGATTATTCTATCTACTTTGGATTATGTTACCTACCACTCTAAGCAGCCAACTACTCTCAAAGCTTTTGATTCGGTTAAATGATTTCATTGAGACATCGCACTCATCGAATAAACATGCTTTTTGAATGTCACTTATACTTTTTCTCTTTGTCTTAGATTAAGTTGAAGGCCAAAATGCATTCGCTGTCACTGATGCATAGTTTCCGACGTGAAACTTAAAATTTGCATACAGTGAAATTTTAAGATAAGAAATATGTTCATTTGATTCTTCTTCCATTTTATGATGGTTATACAATTATTTTAAAAGCCAATATACATTTATTACACCTATTGTAATAAGTGTATATTGGTTAAAATATACACTTATTGTTTTAATAATGTATATAACGGTGCTTGCACGTAAAAAGAGTTACGTGCAAGCATTATTAAACACATATTCTTTATTGACTTAAAAACATCAAGTCTTACGTTACCATTGAGTAATTTCACGGAAAAAACGTTGTAAGTAGAGTTTATTATGGATTCATGATTATTCGTTGCAAATGCTACTTCTAGTGTTAAGCACTTAAGCTTTTTTCTGGCTTCAGTAGCTCTTAATTGAACAATCCTTCCCATTAAATGTAAAATATAATTTTTGGAAGTGAATAGAAAGTTTTTACGTTTATGTTGTTAACTTCTCATGATTCATTTGTATTTTGCTTTTCAGAGTATATCCTATATACCCGATCCAAACATTTCGATATACTGTTATCCTTATTCAGCTGTACAATGCATTATCTTATTTAGTTTTTAATCTTCTTAACTAAGTGTATAAGATATAAAAACAATATTTTGCATTATTAATTTTTTTAATAATTTAATAAAATTTCATTATAATTTTTTTGATATAGTACCACTTTTATCACTGCTTCTTTTCAATTATATGCAAAATAGACTTTAAAATATTTGACATCTTAGTAATATTTAGTAGATATTTTATTTGTAAAAAAATAAAATATAATTATATATATACTTTTTATAAATTAAACTTATATATATTTTACATAATTATTCTTTATATGTAAAAAAATTAGGAGAAAAAACTGGAACAAACAATTTCTAAGAATTTTATGAATAAAAGTATTTAGTCTTTAAAAAAAAACACATTACTTTTGAGTATAATAAATAATTTCTATTAAAACGAAATGTTAATAATAATAATACTGTAAACATTTGATATAAAAAATTATTACTAAAAGCACTTACTCTCACCAATAATAAAATACTTTCAAGTAACTATTATTCAACATAATGAACATGGATAAGTATTTTTTCTTATTCATCGATAAAACACCTTTTATATGATTTCTCCACACAACACACAATATCTTCGTCTATACTCAGTGTGTACTTTCTCTAAAACTCAGAAAATACTTAGAAAAACCTTGATGCGTTTTCCAATAGACATTACTTTTAAGGCGTATTGTCTAAGCTCTCCAAAACCCTGTTAGATGCATTATCAAAACGAAATGAAATATCTAAGAAAAAGAAATTAAAAGATTTTTTCCTCCCGTACTCTAAGAAAAAAGTTACTTTCAGAAGAAACAGATGATTGTTCCCGCCAAATCCGAGAGACACGCAAACATACTAAAAGAACATTCTAACCAGTGGTGAGACTCTTGTTAATTTCTAGCAGGTATTTGTCTTAGCTTCCGTCCGTGATCTGACGTTGCCAATAATCTCCTCTAAGGTAAAAGAAGGAAAAGAAATAGCTTGTAATTCGAGGTGGGTGGAGAAATTCTACTGCTGGGCTTCATTACAGAACACTGAGCTTATAGGATATTGTTCTCAGACGATTATTTGCTCTATTTATGTTTGCAATATATACTTGCTAGCAAAACATGACAGATAAAGATTGTATTGAATAGAATTCTGTAAGGGCTTTTAGACTTTTAGTGAAAGATTTATTTCCAAAACTTTATGTCTTGTTAACAAATAACGTAATGTTTCTCATTAAAACATAAAACTAACAACTTACAATTTATAAATTATGAGCCATTTCTGATTAATTTTATTTTTCCATTTGCAAATATAAGTTTATCAAAATCTGTAATTATTAAATCATTAGCTCATTTCTACGTAAATTCTCAATTGAATAAACGAAAAAAATTAGTCCTTAAGAAAGTAAATACTTAAAAATACATTTTCTTCCTAAATAGTTTATGAAATATTAATTGAGTGTGTACATTATTATAAAAAAAGAAAATTATAAATATTATATAAACAATCTATTCCAATAAATAAAGTAATGTAAATAGAGTTTGACTATATTTTTCCTTCACATTTTTCAAACACATCTAAAAAATGAAATAGTTTACCCATATTATTTATATAATTGCTTTGGAAAATTATCAAAAAGATTTATTGCATGGGAATCATATGAATATAATTGATTCGCATTTTACTAAGCGCTATAATGTGAATGTGTACGAATAAATGAAATAAATATATGAACAAAATCACCATTAAATTAAATTATTTTGAAGTAAAATACAAATTAAATCAAGAGCATTAATATATCCAAAATAGCTAGGTTTAGAGTAAACTATACACATTTTTGGAGAATGTTATTTAATTATAATAATTCATTAAATTATATTGTGGAGAAGTTTAATATACATATATATCATTCATATATAGGTAAATAAAATAGACAAGTAAATTACAAATGATTTAGAAAATATTTCTCGCATAAAAATAATAATTTAAATATACAAATTAGTATTATTTACTTGGTATGGAATACGCCAATATTTATACGTACTCTACTTGGCATGTTAATAAAAAATAATTAATCACTATTAGATAAATCCTCTTCCATCGATCAAATGATTTTCCTTTAAATCAGATAATTTACTAAAGGTCAAGGATGCACCATATTTAATAGTTTACCGACAATATTTTAAATATGATGAATTGTTGCTTTGTAAATGAGCCCCAAAAAACATTTACCACCTGTTGTTTTACCTTATCAATATATCTATGAGTAGACAATATATGAAGAACGGAAGTTATGATGAATGAAATTTAGACATGATAGTACATCTTTGCTCATTTTGTAGCTGCAATTTATTAAAGTATTTCATTGCTAAACATGACATGTTTTCTCATGATCTGATCAAAATATGAAATGATTCAACATCTACAGTTTGGATTTTTTGACAAGAATATAACATCATAACTATGTATGTATGCTATGACTTGACACTACATCACTTATTTTGCTTTATTTTTCGTAGCTGTTATAGTAAAAACAGTGAGATATAATTGTGTATACTGAGTGAGAACCAGATTTGAATCTCACTACATCGATTTGATACTAAATTGGTTATTCGGCGTGAACATATTCTAACAAACAGCCCTTTTCCATTTTTGAAAACTACTCTAAAAAGGAAAGGGTAATTAACTTTTTATTGTGGAAGACTAATACGTCATAGAAAATATAAATTACGTAAAATAGCTGTAAATTTTGCAAATAGTTTATTTTTTCTATTAATATAACTTTTTTTCGATTTTATAAACTTACTTTTATAAAAAGCGAACATAATGTGTATCACAACATATTTAGTTTTAATTTATCGTTGATATTTATAATATAGTATTTTTCCATTGAAATAAATATATATATGTTGCTTACTGCTCGTATTACATGTAGATTTTCTTACTTTTTCACGTTTAATTTTTAATAGTAAATTATTACAAATTAGTTTACTCGGATATGAAACATCAATTTATTAGTACGAAGATATAATTCTATTAGGAACGTACTATGGAACTAAAAATCCTTTTTACAAATGATTAATATATTTTAGATTGAAATTAAAAATTAATGGTGCATTTTCCCGAAATAATATAAGTTATAGAACTGATTATATTGTTTTTAAGAAATTCAGGATTTTAAAGTGGATTAAAAGATTTCTTACAAAAAGAAAAACAATTAATGAGCAAAAGTGTAATAAAAACAAATTGCATTATTGTTATTTTACATTTGTAATGAATATGAAGCTTGGTCCTTACATTTTATGGCTTTAATCTTTCCTATATTAATCAAATGAGAAAAAAAAATTCAACTTTTTTATAATTACATTTTTAAACTGTTTAAACTGTATTCTCTCTAACAATCAATATATTTTGCTGAAAATGCTTTCGCTTTATAATACAATACATTGTTAAAAATTTCCTATTCCTTTTACTTTATATTTTTATATAAATTTTACATTTTATTAACTCTAGTAATGGGGCGTATAAATATATATTTTTGAAGTATGAAATATTTCCAAGTCAATAGTTGTATTCTAGAAGTAAAAACAATATGGCGTTCTCACAAAATGCTTGTTGAAGATGTTTATCACCACCTTCCTAGTAAATATCTTATCACCCGATCTATTACTGATCATCATTATTTCCATATAGGCGTAAAATTTCATATGAAAATTAATTACTTTCTCCTTTAATTACTTTTCTGCATGAGAACAGTGAAGAAATAAAAGTAATAAACAACCCATTTCTCCATATAGAATGTCAGTATGGTAACTTTCAGAGATCAAGAAACCATCTGTTATTGCTCATCTGACACCATAACTATTAAATTCTAATTAAAAAACAAATCAATTTCTGATTTTTTGTATTATAATATTTGAATATACTAAAATAATATATTCACAACATTATTTCACTGTTACTACCTTAAGAATCATTTAAAATTTTTCATATAAAATATTAGGTCTGAGAAACATCTTTCTTAGCAACATTTTGCTATATATTAAATTGTTTGGCAATCAATGATAATATTATAAATACAAAAGTACATTTATAAAACTGGAAATCAATTTTCCCAGTACCTTATTTAAATTTAGTTGTACATCATTGATTTTAATTTCTCATGAACATGTTGAAAAAGATGCGAAACATCTAATTGAAAATAATTATTGCGTTATAATTTTTTGCGAAAAATAAAACTTTAGAATGCAAAACTCTTAATCTATAAGATCTTATGAGTGACAAACACGCCAAAATTTTGATGTTTAATTATTTAATTTGAATGTCATGGTAGGAAATATATGCATTGTTTCATATTTTGTTGCATTCCTTAATTTTTATCAAAAAACATTGGTGGATTATGTCAATGGTGGTATAGTGTTTACATGTTTGATAACATCATATTTTATGATTTGAATCTAATTCAATGACAATGTTCTGGTGAATTATTTACACAATGTTTTTCATATGTAAACTGATATAAATAATATACGTATGGTAAAATTTCTTCATGGATTGAATTTTGAAACTGAAGTTTCCATAATCTTTCTCTGATGAAAATTCTGAATATTACCATTAAATCAATAAAAGTAAAATGTTATGATAAATTCTTTTACAATACCTGCGAGATTAAAAGTGTCACTGATACATCACTAGTTTCAATCAAAATAAAACATTGTAGTGTAAATGAAAATTCCTCACTTCTAACTTCCAAAAATCACGTGGAAAATAATATGGGATAGTTCTTATATTATTTCACATATGATAGTGTCACACAAACGCATGCATACAATATACAAGTATTCGTTATGGAAAACACTCTATCCTTGTGATTAGGAAAAGTAAAATAGCACAAAAACTATTTTAATTTCATTTAATATTAATCAAATAATGCTATTATTAACAAATACATTTTCACACGTTTAAAAGTTTTCAATATTTCAAATATATAATTCAAATTTTTATTATTCGCTTTATAAACATCATATGTTCATGCAAATTTTAAAAGTAGTTAATGAATTAGGATAAATGATTGTTTAATCAAAGCCTATAGTGTAAAATAACCCAATACCTAGCACTTATTCCTATTTTAACTTTTACTCTCAAAATATAACAGCATATGTTTTTAATTAGATGCTAATTATGAACAAATATGATTCTTATATAATATTAAATATATTAATAGTTGTTAACACACACTAATTATTAACTTATTAAAAGTTTTAGTTAGGGTATATTTGTTTTCAAAAGAATTTTATGTGTGTATATATTCGCCATACCGTAAGCATTTATCAATGAACATATAAATATATTATTACTTTTAAAAAAGTGCTTTAAATTTAAGAATTCTAACTTCTTATGAACATTTGGATAAAATTATTAGAAAAATAATTCTTATTAGACAAAAGTCAGTATAATTAGTAAGACCTGATTTTTCTTCGTTAACAATGTGAAGATAACATTTATATTAAAAAGAATGCACGGAAAATTATTTGACTAAATTTGATTTTTCTCGTTTTTCCTAGAGGAGAAGAAAATTGTATAAGAAAAGATTTCTCATTTAGTATATTTCCCAAGAATAGTTGAACCGTTACCTTATTAACGGTGAACCCATTTTGAGACCGGATCCAATTAAGGAAAATTTCCAAGGAGAGTTTTATTTGCAATTACGGCAACAACATAATATATTTTTTTTACTTCTTTTTCACACTCTACAAGAAAAGGATTTTATTTTTATACTAATGGAATGCTGCGATTTTACATTCATTAAAGAGACATTTTTAATGACAAAAATAAAAGTATACTTTTAAAATAAAATTTATATGGTTAAATATATAAAAAATGTGTTTGCAAAATTAAATTTAATAAGCTATTTTATATATTTCCTTTCTTAAAATTATATTCAATATTTCTTACCATTATTGAAGAATAATTTAATTTTTAAACACCGTAAAAGTAACTTCTAAAATTTATTATCTTAACTTGTTATTTAAGTTTTATTCTTAATTTTATTTTTCCAATTTAACAAATTGTCACATTTACATAATTTACTTATATTCTTGGTTAGATTTCTTTTGTTAAAATTATACTGTTAAAATTTTTTATTATTAATTTCTTTAAGTGAAGTAGTTTTGAAGACAGTTTTCTAATAATGTTATTTATAATTTCACCATAAGATGAAATTATAAAAGTACTAAATGATGAAGTTTTCTTGCATAACGTTGATTAACAACATAAAAAAGCTTGAATATATACATCAAATTAATAAAACAACGGATAAATTACAATATAAATATATTGCTTATATGGAGAAGTAACATTTAAATTGTTACTTTACTTTAATTTATGATTTTTATCCATAAAACAAAAAAAAGTCTTTTTTTTATTAAAAAGCGAAATGAAAACTGCTTTAATTATCTATGCAAATATTTAATTTTATTTTTATCGTTATCAATCCAATTATAGAATGCTGGCTGTTGTACATTAAAATAAAACTTTTAAGTTACATAAAAATGTTTAGAAACGTTAAAATAATTGTACGTGTTATATAAATCTTCCCTCTGAGTGTTACAGCAAATAAAAGTAGTGTATGAATATTTCATAAAACAAAAATTGTTATTTTTTAATTATAAATTAATATATTTCTACATAATTTTTGAATAAAATTACAAGAAAGAATTGTTGTTCTTAACAAATTTCCCTCCATTTATGCATATTTTTTTTCATTATTATTAAAATAATAACTCGATTTATATTTTACAATATAATTTATTAAAAATTGACAATTGTATCACATTTTTCACAATAAGGAAACTGATATTTTAGAACTATTTCACTTAGCCATTTTAATTTTCAAACATCAGTTACAACAAAATTTTCAAATTGGGAAGTATCTGAATCAGCTTATATTTCTTGCGTTAAATCCCAAACAATTTAGTCTGGTTCTGGTGAAGAAAATAACTATCCAATAATTCAACAAAGGCTTTTTTACCTTTCATTCTTCAAAAATCGGCCACAATTCTTCAAACGATTTCAAATAAAATAACAAAAAATTGAACTCAGTTTGGAAAATATCTTCGTTAAGGTAAAAAGGGAAAGTTAACAAAGCGAAGAATGGCAACTTGTTATTCGTCTGACCACTTCACTTTCCATCGCTTGACTAGATAAATCATTAAACATCTAAGGGACATTTATTTTTAGCTGTGTGCTGGATAGAATTCCGTTTTCAGTGCTTATCAGAGCTTTAAAAGCTAGCCAGTAGAAATCGAAAAAAGGAGTTAAAGAAAAGAATTCTGGAAGAGGAATGAAAAAATGGTAAAAAAGAGAGAAAAAGTTAGACATGACCCACCACGAAATTCAAAGAAATAAGATCTAATAAGAAAAAAGTAATGAAAAAGGACTTTTAAAAAATCAATGGAAACTAAAGTTGGTAAGACTTCGGAAATCATTGCTCCGCCATTTTGATTTGCCTTCAGACCCCCTAGTTGCGTTATTTTTTGTCTTTATCCTACAGTGTTTTCCAGTCAGTCTAATCTTCAGGGAATTTTTTTCATTTGTTTTGCTTCTTCATCCATTTCGTCGAAGGTAAAAAAAAAAATACTTCAAAAAGATCTTTTAAATGTGACCTCAGTTGTCTGTGGTGATCTCCAAATGTAACTGGAAAATAAAAATTGAAAATGCTTTTTTTTCCCTCTGAACTCTACTTTTTACCATAGTGTATTTCTAAAAAATAGTGTTTAAAGCTAGTAGAGTACAACATTTTTTCTTTACTTCTTCGAGAGCATTAAGTGTGCAACATTTATCATTTAGTTATTTTATTTTGCCTTCAAAAACTGTTATATAACAGTAAAAGTTTTTACAGAATTTAATCTAAAGAATACTTTATCATGCATAAAAAGTATTTATTTTTAATATATGCATAAAAGTAATGCATATTATGTAAGTTACAATTTAAAGATGCAGGATTTTTTCGTCATTAAATATTAAATAAATATTGTGCAATGTTGAAAATGTCAAACAAAATTATTGCTTAATAGTGATATTTTTAAAATTAAAAAAAAAAACAAAAAATAAAAAAAAACATATAAGCGAGGTATCATTACTTAAAATTATAATAGTTAGATACCAAACATCTAAAAATAACCAAAATAGATGAGACGTTAAAGAGCATAATCTTTAAATTATGCATATAAATCTTTAATTTAATTAAACAGATATGGCACAAATTTATTTATATTCACGTTAATAAATTATTATTGAAAAACATTTGAACACAAAATGCAGAACATTCATTAAAAATTGAAAAGAATATTGATTTTAAGACAAGCATTCATCAAAATCAACATAATCATTGCAAATATTGATATTAGTTTATAATTTATATGTAGTAATATTGAAGTTTTAGAGTGGTAAAATTTTTTATGGTTATAGTACTTTTCGCCTAACTTATGTTTGATTAAATAATGTAAATTATAAATTCAAAAATAAGAATTAAAAGACACGAAAAGATTTTTATAATTTTATAACTAAAAGAATTTACTGGAAAAAAATGAATGAAAATTAATGGGTATTTTTTCAAATACACAAAATGTAAATTTCGATAAGAATATAAAATATTTATTTAAATTTCTCAGTCAGAAATGCAGTTGAATTCTTATTAAAAAGGGGGGGGGGATAAGTAACATAAATATAAATTGGGAAATATATTATTTATTGAAATAATTTTACTGATTAAGTATTTGTATATTTATTTTGAAAAAAAAACTACAAGTGTGCAAGTTCAAGAATTTTTATTATTGTGTCACTACAAATTTTTAATTAATTTAAAATGTATGGGTTGTTTTTCCTTAATGAATTTTTAAAAATGCATTTTAATTTTTCATGAATAAAAATAAGCCAGTAAAAAATTGAGGCTTTAAACATACACACACGAGTTTGTGTGTTGAGTGTGGAAAAGTGTTTCCTAGTATTATAAGTAATGTTTCACTGTTTTTCATTTATAAAGAATTATTGTTTCTTACGAATAGTTTTTAATTTAAGCCCAGCGTAAGTCAAATAAATTATTACACATTACATCAACATATATACATTTATAAATATTTAACATAAATATACTTAAAAACATCAAAAATTGAATTTTATTACTTCATTCATAAAAACCTCAAAGAAAAAAAATTCAATTATTTAGTGAAATAAAAATTCAATTATTTAGTTAAGTTTAGCCCTTTCATTTTTTAGATAATCACTAATTTTTATAATTATATATAAATAAGAATTTTCTACTCTACAGATTTGTTTTTTTTTTTTATTTTCTTCATAATTATTTCAAGTGTAGCAAAATTAGATAAATCTCAAAACTTTAATTATAGTTCCTAATTCTCTCTCTCACGTACTATACATCCACATCTTTGTATTATAAAACATACAATAGATGTTTCAGGGGTTATGGTGTAAGAAAATTACTTTTAGTTGAATTAAAAATAAATAAATTATTATTCAGATGATTTCAGTTCAAAACGAAGTTTACTGTTCTCAGAAGACTTAAATTTAAGATGAATTTGTTTTCCTTTAACTTTAAAAAGACTTAAAATTTTGAAAAATAAAATGCAATTAATTCGATTTCTTATATCGGATAAAAACTAACAACTAATATGTAAAATGAATACATTTTTAAATTAAACAAAAATTATAACTGTGGATTCATTACTAATTCTTTATTTATTACTTTTAATAAGTGCATTTTTCTCTCATTGTATAAGTGCAATTTTTATTATCTATAACCAAATTTCCTTGATCATATTGTTTTTAGCAGAAGTATATATCGCTCTTTTATCTTAATAGATAAATTTAAATATTATTGGTAAAGATGTCTTTATGTTAATTTATATTTAGATTCTGTTTCATAATATTTTTGATTAATTTTAAAAGCAGCCTAACATAAAATTTTGGTACATTTAAAATAAATTATTTTTTAACTGTAATATGTTTAATAAAGTTGATGAATAATATAAGTGATTAAGCAATAACGGATTGTACAAATTAACATGTTTTTACTATTTATTTAACCATGATATATAAGAAATATTTCTTAAAATGCTTAATGATCATATAATTGAATAACTCGTCTACTGCTTTTTATATTCAGATGGGTAAGTTTCTTGGTGAATTGGAATGAAAAAATCATTTAAGCGTTTGTCAAAATGTTTTATATTAAAGTACGATGAGAACGAGTTTGCCATTACGAAAAGTTTTCAGTAAAGGAGATTAAACTCCAATCAATCATTTCATTCTACCACCATTAGTTTGAAAAATATTTTGGACCAAAATTGAATAATCTACAAGTAGATAGTTTTCACTGAATACGCTTAAAGTAAATTCCATTAAATTGAAAATTCACTTAGATTTTTTTCATATTAATTTATTCAAAAAAATACTTAGAGATATAAAAGATATAAGTCAGATTTTATTTTCTACGAGTTAAAAAAAAGTCTTATTTTGATATAACTACTTCTAAAAAACTATTGTCGAATATAAAGATCTTAAACGATTTTAATTTTATTCCCAATAGTGTATAAAACATCACTGCTTAAAAAGATGTTTAGTTGAATGTAATTTGGAACATAATTTATAATTTTCTTAAAAACTTCGAAAGCAAAATTATTATAAATAATTTCAAAGGAAAAACGCAATCATTAATGAAAGAAATTTAACTTACATAAAATAAGGAAATGTACTTTTTAAGAACAGAATTTTAACTTTAAATTATTCAGGTTAATTATAATCTATTCAATTTGATTTCTTTCTGCTTAAATGCCAATAATTTTAACAATTTTGAAAATAAAACTTTCACTCACAAAATCAAAACCAAAAAGTATTGCTTGAAGTAAATAGCTTTTTATAATTTATTTCATATTTGAGACAATTTAAATGTATTAATATTAATATTTCTGTAAAATATATAGTTCTGATAAATAAGCAAACATTATAAATACCAGTTTTAATAAATCAAAAGAGACATTCATTTACAATTACTGTATTTACAGCAATCGATTTTCATTAAAACACATTATGGAAGAACTAAAAAATTAATGCGTCTAATAAATTAGATATATAATTAAAAAATATCTAAATTTTGACGTGAATGAAATTGATAAAATTGAGTGTTTCTATAAATGGTTAAAAAATGCATGATTATTATATATTATAACAAGAAATATTTATTTTTCTTCCAATACGAAATTATTTTCTTTGTGATTTTGCTTATTTATTTATACAAATTCAAGAATTTAAATGTTAGATTAAAATTTTTTTTAAAGCAAAATATAAAGGGGACTACATTATAGCAGTGTTATATGAATTGCCGTTTCCCTTCAATCTAGATATTTTGACACAAAATTAAAATTTATATTTCATGCATCAATGATTTTTATTTCTTGAATGTGAAAAAAATCAAAGCGACAACTTTGGAAGCAAAAGAAAGAAGTTTTTTGTAGCTTTCAATCAAAATTACTGGCAAATATTTTTGTAATCAACAGAAATAGAAGAAAATAATGATTTCATGAATGAAAATAATCATGATACAATATGAGATTTTTTGTTTGATTAATTGAGAAAAAAAAACGGAAACAACAGAATTTGTTAAATATATAATATTAAAATCTTAAAAATTTAATAAATATTGTTTTCAATTTTTACCATCTAGAACACTAAACCTTTCCAAATAAAATCATATGAAAATTGTGCATTGCATGTGTATAATTTTAATAAATATAAATTTAAATTTGTGAAAAAAGTTTTCTTTATAAAAAATAGTTATGAGATACCGTACAATGAATCGCAAATTAAGTGTAACTTTCATATGTAACTTAAACTGTGTTTAGAGTTGTATAGATTAAAATTCGCTTAATTGGATGTGTAATTTGCTCTATTTTTTAATGTACGTTGATGACTATAAGCCAATAGCAATTTTCTCATACTATTTTTGAAACTAATCTTTCTCATTTTATGATGTATATTATATTTAAATTTAAATACAGCCCACAGACATATATATTATACATTACATTTTCTATTAAGATTATAACTGCATTGCTAAAATTTGCTAATTTCTTCATGCATAGCATTTATTCAGTTTAGAAAAAGCACATTAATTTAATGTAATTTCAGAAAAAAAAATTATATCTATAAAATATGAATCTTATTTATATCTCATCAGTTTTAATTTTCAATATATTTAATTTGTTACAAAATAAATGCATAGGGATATAAGTGCGTATGATATAAAATTAGAAATTCATTAAAATAGAATCATTTCAAAAATTGCATTTAAATTACAAGTAGCAAAAATAAAAAAAAAATTCATTAATACCAAAAAACTTCAAGAACAGTTTTATTATGAAATAATTTTGCTGTTTATTAAATAGTTTTGAACGCAACAGAAAGCAAAAACATTTTATACACTCCTGGCCTCCCAAATTGCAACATCAAGAAAGATAAGACATATCACAAAAAATTTCTTTTATAGATAACATGTTTGCCAAATATGAAATGATTATATTTATAGATTTATGTAAAGGTAGTTTCTGCCAATATGAGTAGCCAAAGTAGCCACCATTGTTGGTGGTCATACGCTTCGGCATTGATTTAATGAGACTTTGGATGTGTTCTTGGGTTACAGCAGAAGAAGTAAAATCCACACATTGCAAATTTGGTATGGTTTTGCAGCTGGGGATATAATCTGGGTCAATTGTTGAACAACCATGAATAATATGTCATCAATAGGTGGAAGATCGGGAGAACGAGCCGGACAGTGAAGAAATTAAATCTGGCTATTGACGAAAACACATGGTCAACGCGTGTCACGTGAGGTCGTGGATTATCCTATTGCAATATGGCTGTGGGCAAGCCCTGAAGATAAAGAAAGTGAACTGTCTCCAACAACTCAGAGATATAGCGCTGGCTGCTTAAAGTACCAACAAGGCTTACTAGAGGAAGACAAGAGTAATATCCAATATCGTCCTATAAAGTAGTATGCCCATGACCAGTGTGGCGATGGATAACGCAGCTGTTCAGCATCCTCACTCCACGGTGTCTCCTGACTCAAATGCATCTCTCGTCCACATTTTTTAATTTATTTTGTGTAATATTTTAAAGTATCACATTTGTCTTCGAATGCAATTCGATACGATCAGTAAGTATGTTTTAATATATGTTTGAAATATTTAAGATCTCACTCTTAAAATAAACTAATATGTCATTTAAATATTTCAGTTACGATTTTTATAATTACATTGGATTTTTTGAAATTCTGATTTCCAATTGACAGACTAAAAATAATGTTTTAAATTAATTTAGTACCTAAGTATAGAGTGTACAAAGTCATAGTCACCAAACATGTCTGTGAACTTTTTCCATTATTTGATTTAATATGTAGCAAAAAATTTCAAACAAAAATATACTGTATATTATAAACTAAGCAAAGATATACTAAGAAAAAACACGTTTCTTTTTAATAAATTCAAACTTCTGATATTAAGATTAAAATTCATGTATGTTTCATTGATGTTTATGAGTTGATGAACCTGTAATCGCAAAATATGGAATGTAAATTTAATGCGAACTGGAGTTGAAACAATGACTCATTATTTTGAAATGTATTATGTGTCATTGTTTCAAACTCGGAGGACTTTACATAAGTCCGATTTCTTTATGGCAAAGAAATCGGACTTATGTAAAGTATTATAGGTAATATTTTGTAATGTTTTTCTTATATAAATTGTATTTCCAGGGTGTTATTACTGCTCTCTACAAAATCCTCTCACAATCTTACGGGTATTTTTAACAGTCTACAAGCTCTATTCGTTTTAGAATATTTTTTTATATACAAAATCCCCACGATTGCCTTGCAAAATAAGAGTTGTTTACAAATTTTGTTCAATATGAGATATAAGAATGAATAATTAATAAAAAAAACTTTTACTAATAATTTCTTGAAAACAAATAACAATATTTTTCAAAATAATATTTTAAGAACATATATTTACATATCAATCAATAATTTTATAATATTTTTGCGGGTTACAAAATTTTATCTCAATGGCAGTTAGAAAACGAAATATAATAAAATGATTTCTAATTAAATGTACCAAAATTTTATAAATGAAAAATATCCCATATTGAGAATAAAGTGTTTGTAAAATTATAAACAAAACATTATTTCAAAATCTTATTTATATTTGTAACAAAGGAACATATAGTAAAATGCAAAGATTATTTGTTATAGCATAATATTCGTTAAAATAACAAGTTATTCAAAATCCACTTGCTTTTTCTTTTCTGAAAATAAAAATGTTGTGAGGAAATTTTAATACTTATCTAGCTTTTAAGAGGAATGATATGCTCAGAAGCCTGAAAACAAAAATAAAAATCAATACCTACATCAGCTAATAACAGCGTATATTTTGAAAGTTTTTGTGTTCCGATTTTCATTTCTTTCTTTCCTTTGAGCACAATGATTTCTTCCGATTCTGCATCGGGGTCTTTACTTTTTTAAGCTTATTTTCCTTACGTTTTGAGCCAATAAGAGTAAAAGTGTAAGTGGCTGTGCTGTAGAGGTGGAGGTTTCATCTCGAACCTACTGATCCCTACTGAAAATCTATGGAGTCAGTTTCTCTTTAAAGAAGATTTTCTTTTGATTTTTTCATCTCTTCTCTAATTTTTCTTTCCTCTCTCACTTTTTAAGAGAAACTCTGAGTTGCTTAAGAAAAAAAATTGCGTCACAAAGCAACTAAATGAAAAGTTCAAAGATAAAAACAAAGAAGAAAGGAAGAGTTGGATCATAGTTTACATCATAAAAAGTACATTTCGTGCTCACGATTTTTTTCTCTAACAATTTTATTTTATAGTGCCTGTGGCAAGCCGGCTTACAGATCCATTGCACTAATGATCCAGCGTGTAGTGAAAGAGGGGAATGTTTTTGTTTGAATGAGTATATTCCGTTTTACTTTTGAAATCCTTTTTTATTTTTCTTAATGTACATATGTGTATAAACTTGAGAGTTTGTTTGGATTTTTGGAGTGGTACTTTTAATTCAAAAAGCTACTTTTAAAAACCGCTCCAGGTGTATTCACGCTTAAGTGGTTTTTCATTATTTTTAACATATTTTTCTGATATTAGATACTCTAAGTACAATGTGCTGGATATTTAAAAATACAAGAAATAACGTTTTAGAGGAAAACAGGGCATAACAAGTTTTTTGGGAACAAGTGATTATTTTATTACTAAGTTCATTTAGATTTCATACTTTTACTTCTTAAAATAACACTGTAAAAATTATTCTGTTTTTAATCACAAGTAATTCTAATTTAAAAAGTAATCAGAAACTCATTGATTGAATATTCAAATTATGACACCACTGTTGCTTTTTAAAATATATTTTAATTTATTGTTAAATCAATAGGTGAGCTACTGCGTATCAGATCTAATATTATGAAAGCATTAGTAGTATTAAATATAAATAATAATAATTAAAAAACTGTATAGTGATAATAATAAAAGCTTCGCTTTTACTAAATATTTAATTCATAAGTTGTGCAAATAATTAAATCATCTCATTTTATTGCAGCCTGTTTTAATCTTTTGGAAGTATTTTCATTTGCTCAAAGCAATTTTAAACATTAAACCAAATAATATTTGCTAAATTTTTGTAAACGTAGATTAATTAAAACATAACATTCATGTTGTAAGAAAAATCTTATTGCCGCTTAAAATTTTGAAAACTTAAAAAGATAAGTTTATCCCAAAGTTCTATAAGTCACGTACCTTCCATCGATTTTCAATTTCTCATGAAAGCCAGTGATTCTCGAGAACGAAGTTGTGTCTTTTATATAAAATAATAATAAGAACTGTGTGGATAGGCAGTCTCAAATTAGTCAACTGTAATAAATTAGAAAGCTGTATATCAGTTTAATTATTGACATTCTTAACATAGCATAGAAACAAATTATATA